>VZTY01015455.1:78696-105273 GCA_013400935.1 Turnix velox
TCCTCTCCCCCCCCCCCCCCCCCCCCAGATGATCAAAACTTTTATCTAGATGTTTTGGAGTTGCTGTACAAATCCCCACCAACTCTTCAGCCCCCTCCCTTCCTCCCAGATTCTGCATCATCTTCCATTAGCTGCAGAACAGGTGTCACAATACTTGTATGTTTTAAGTGTGAATAATCCATCACGTTTCTGTTGATTATCACCAAAATGTTTTTTCTTCTTTGACTGTAGAATATTAACTCCCATATCAGCCCTGGAGATGGATGACTGGAACAGCCATTTTTGTTCTGTGTTGATTTTTTCCATTCTCTAAACCTGATGCAATTTCTTTATTACTAGTATTAATCTCCTCCTAATGCCACTGAGGATGTGTGGTGTTAACTGCAGTACTAATCGTGCCTTACCAGAAATTTTATCATCTTTAATTCCTGCACATTATCAAGATTAAAAGGGAGGGAAAATCTCAACTGTTTGTTGGTAATTTTTATTTTCACCCTCATCAGAATCACAGCTGCTTTACTGCGGAAGAGGGGTGGCTTTTGCGGATGAGAAAAAAAAAATCAGAATTTTTTTTCTTTTTTTTTAAAAAAAAAGGAGTAGCTGTTCCCTAGTGGATGGCAGAGGTGGGTGTGCAAACTGAAGCTGTGCTGCAGTGTTCAGGCACAGAAAGGTTGTTAAAAATGCTTTGCTCATGGGCATCTTTGCAAAACACTCAGACCCACTGAAGTTAAAAACAGATAAAGGGCCAGGTCTGGGATGCTTACTACAATGCCAAACATGTTATATGGCTTCTTTCTCCCCCCTCCTTCTCCCTTTTAATTAATAAATTCTGCTTGCAATTCAGGAGAAATATGGCAGTTCTTCCACTCTGTCCTGGTGTATAGTCAGCCAGGAGTTAATATAATTAAAAAATAAAAAAGCATTGACATGTGTAGCTGCCCAGGGGCCAGCCTGAATCCTGAGGCAGGAAGGTTGCCACAACTTGCTAGGAAGTCAGTAGGGACCTGCCTTGGGTCCATGAAGAGGAAGGCAGGGTTCAGAGGAATGTCTGTCCACCACCTAGGACTTGCCTCAACCTCTGCCCAACGTTTTATTTAAGCCACTAGACAGCAGATGTTGGAAACTGCTGGGGCCCATGGCCAGGAGGGATGGTGGCAATACCCAGAGTGTCATTTGCCCATTGACCATCCCTTCCCCAGGGGGCTTTAGCACCGACAACAAACTGAAAGCAGCAGTCTGCTACTTCCACCTCTTCCCCCTTCATTTTAATTAGCAAATGAAAAATACTATAAATCTCTCCCTTCTCCTTCTACCAGCCTACTGCATCCTGTGGTTTCTCTCACTGCTGGTCCTTAAATAGCCTTCCTTCCCTTTCCATGCTAAACCTCTAAGCTAATGATGGCAGAACAGGTATGGGTCCATACTGGGAAGGTGAGGGCTCATTGCTCTTGAAGCAGCTCTGCTGCAGAGTCCTTGCCTAACACAATGTGTGTGTAGTCATAAGCCTAGAGTTTTGTTTTCCCTTTTCCAAAGCCATGGTGCAATCTTGTTATGAGTGTACGCGTACATTGATGAATTTAAAAACAGCAATCCCCTGGGTTTTCATGAAAAATAACCCCAAAGCAATGTGTTCCTGGCTGCTATGTAAGCGCTCTGTCTTTACTGCACCGAGCTGATAAAATTGCACATTAAAGGCTCCCACTCCTGATGAACTTGTACCTTAAAGCAGCTGTGAGCTGGTGATACAGAGCTCACCATGGGTGTTCCTTCAGGATTCATTACCTCATCTGGGAAGCATATTACATGGGAGACATGCCATCACAAAAGCAAGACACTAAACACCAGCTGGTTTTTTTCCCCTGCCTTTGTAGATTTCTCCATCCTACAACAGACAGTTATTATTATTATTACTAATAACAATCAATATTCTCATTAATAGCTAATACCCCAGACCTTTGCAAGGATGGCTGCAGAGGGGAATTAAATGCTTTCTGCTTGTCTCTGGTGGAGAGCAAATCTGTGAGGTATTGAGTACCACAGCTAAGCACAATGGAGTGTGTCACCCTCCCTGCCAGTGGTGTCTGGGCAGGCTGGATGCTACAGCAACTCCATGGGCTAAGCACAGATCCTTCTGTTTGACTTCTGTGACCACAGGAATGTGACCAAGGCCTGAGAAGAGGCAGGAGTGTTGGCACGACACAACATTGGCCATTAAATGCTCATGTGTGAGAGGCTTCTCAGCCTGTAAAGGGCAATGTTAGCATGGCACTGGGTAGAGAGGGAGCACAGAACAGTGAGTAGATACATGGAAGACAGCAAGAAAGGCAAAAAAGAAAAAAAAAACACAACAAAAAAAAATCTCCCAACAAAACAAATAAAACCATAGTAATAAAAAACTTTGGCCTCTCTTTTCAATCTATCAAAACAAAATAGCTATTGTGGAAGAAAAAAGATATCCTGAAGTAATAATCTGGAACTTAATGGTGATGCTGCTACAGTGCTTTGGGCCAGGGGGCCCAAAACATGGCATAATAGTTTCTTGTAAGAGCTGGAAAGGAGTCCTAGATAATGTGTGCCCCAGCTTGCTGGCATTGTACTAGTTAATGACTTGATTCTGGGAGGTGCTGGCCAAAGTTCAGAAAAGCACTCCCACATATTGAGCTTTAATTAAACCTGTCAGACATCTTCTTGAATGCAGAGAGGCTGTTTGCTTACATAGTGTTCAGCATGCACTTAATTTGGCAGGTAAACCAGGCCCAGAGTGACCAGCTCTCCGAGCTCTACTTGGTCAGGTTGTGTGTTAAATCACTACAAGAAAAAAATAACCAGAACACCTCTGAATTGCTGTCCTTATGACCTCAGCTGAGGCTACCAGAGCCAAGTCCCACCCTCCGTTCCAACGCACCACACTCCTTTTGTTAGGATGTCTAACACAATCTAGTACACTTTTCTCAGTGTGAGGTTAGGATCAGCTCTTGAAACATCTGATAGAGAGATAATTGATACCCCTCATTTACCCCTCCACCCCCCCAGTTCCTCCTGTCCTGTGTCACTCTGCAGAGCAGGTGGGAATGCCAGCCTTGCTTGTTACTGGGCACATGTTGGCTCTCACACAATTGTGAGGCTTGGGTGTGAAAAGAAAACAATCTACAAGCTGAGTGAATGCCATGCAGGGACCACGAAGAGATGGGTTTTGCTTGCTTGTCCTCTTCAACACTCTTGTTGCTTGCTGATGATGGTTTCACAAGGGGGTTTAGAAAATTATACTTGAAAGAGATGAAAAGGCTGAACAATGCCTTTTGAGTGGCCATAAACTTCTCCAGGGAAAGAAATGTCTCTCCAGTTAGATGACATTCACAGATGGGGTGGCCCGCAGAGAGGGCTTATCCTTCATTGTCCTCATAAGGTGCTCGCAGCCTCAAAGGAGTGTTTGATGTTAAGTGCTTTAGTGTCTTAAGTGCCATTTTTTTGGAGAATTCACCCAGGCCAGTGATTCCCTGAACCACCATCTGAGGGCGCTATAGAGTTGATGACAGAGGCTTATCAGGATAAGGGGCGTCTGAAGACAAAATGGCTGCACCACCAGGTGGGCTTGAACACGTATGGCAAATCCACATGCCAGGAAAGTCTCATACACAGATGCCAAGTCTTGGCACAGTTCCCACCAGGGGTATTTTCTGTTATTGAAGCTTGAACCAGCAGGTCTGATGATGCTGCAGTACCCATCACATGTAAATACAATTTTCCATTTTTTAAATAATTATTTTTCTACTCTTTTTTTCTTTTTTAAAAAGGCAGTTCAGAAGATTTACATTGTACGTAACAGGGAAGTGAATAATACCAGCACTTATGGTTCCTTTTAGTTATGAAGACGGCATAGTAGTCAGGTAGAATTGAACTGCTACGGTCTGTGAAACCTAAAACCCAAAGGGAAAAAAAAAGGAGAAATAGTAAAACAGTGAGATAATAGCCTCACATGCATATTGTACATAAAAAACTCCAACCAAACTAATGGCTACAGTGACACAATTAGGAGTAGCTCAATTCCTGCAGCTTTGATATCAGTCATGCTGGCATTGCGAACCCATAGCAGACATTCATATGTCCTTGGACCTCACCAGAGTCACAGTTCTAACAGATTTAAGCAGTTTGCATCAAAATCTACAAAATGATGCTAACTTGCATGGGGTCAGATCTTAAGCAAGTTGTCAGGCCTCATTCAGATGAAGCAACAGACTGGGCCCTTTTCAGGCCACACTATGCTTGATTCCACAAAAATTGTCTGGTCTAGAAAAACCTTATGCTCTTCAGCCAGAAAGATTTACAGATAGTTCAAGAATGATTATAGAATCATAGAATAGTTTGGGTTGGAAGGGACCTTAAAGATCATCGAGTTCCAACCCCCCTGCCATAGGCAGGGGCAGCTCCCACTAGACCGGGTTACTCAGTGCCTCATCCAGCCTGGCCTTAAACACCTCCAGGGAGGGAGCATCCACAACCTCTCAGGGCAACCTGTTCCAGTGTCTCACCACCCTCACAGTAAAGAACTTCTTTCTTACATCCAACCTAAATCTCCCTTCTTCCAATTTGCATCCATTACCACTAGACCTAGTCCATTATGTCTTAATTTCTCAGGCTAACGAGACAAGCAGAGCTAAAACGGCTGTCCTTTCTGTGTCACCCTGTGTCAGGAGGCCTGGGTTTGTCACCTCTGTAAAAGCATTTTTCTAAGCTTTGATTTTCCACTCTATCATGAATTAATTAGTGTGTCCCTAGTAAAGCAACACTCACATTCTTTGCTCAGCTCATGACACTGCTTAATGACATGAATAGCTCATTACCTTGCTAATGGTTTTATAATGGTGATTTATCTAAGTTTGTTCAAGGAAATTGCTGTATTGTGTTTAAGCATGCCTTCCTCAACTGTGCATTTCCTTTGGCCACTTGTCAAAACACTAAGACCTGCTGAACTTCAGACAAACCCTTAACCCCAATTTCTGTTACATCAGCTGTATCTCTGAGTATGCCTGCCCCAGACTTGGTGAGTCAAAGCCACATGCAGCCGGAGTCACCTCAGAGTGTCACTGCTCACCCCAACACTGGGAAGAAGCAGAAACTGCCCAGAAACCCCTGAAACCCAAGCAGCTGGCAAGCCTTATGGAAAACTCTACCAGCATCAATATCTGCAGGATGCTAAAGCTTTGCAGAGATCTATGGAGCTTTCAACGGAGCTCAGCTTGTAGCAACATCCCTTTTGAAACAGCCTCATCCTTTCCAAATGTGTCACTGCTCTCCTGGAGGAGTGAGCCAAATGTCTCTCAAAGGCTTGGTCACCAGGGTCAACAGATCTAGGCCAACTGCACACCCTAAAGCTTCTTCCAGACCTCGTGGCTCACAGACAGCTTGTCTCTCATAGCATGCATGTTGCAGAACCCAGAGCAACCATCCCAGCATGGTAGGAAGTAGAAGGGAGACTGCAAGGGACCATATGCATAATGCATGTGGATGGATTTTAATATAATTATTAATTTATACACATAAAAATCCTCTAATGCAAAATTAATTTCACCTTAAGCTTTTCTGTATTTTTCTTAAAAGTACTAGCTGCATTTTTTATGAGCACCTAGCCGATGAACATATTAATAAAAGGAAAGCTCCAATGGTGTTACACCAGATCTCACTCTCACTTGGCTTCAATACCTAATGCTTGTTCTAAAGGTCTACTGGTGAATGTGGGTTCATGTTGATTTGCAAAGGCCTGACTTCATCTGAAATGCCAGGAGTTCAGCTCATCTCAGCATCAAAGCAAGGGCACACTCAGCACAGGCTGTGTGAGGGGACATGCCCTGACATATCAGCCTCCCTCGACCACAGCCTTTCACAGTGGAAGGCTGGTAGTTCAGGGTCATGGATACATCATTCACACTCTGCCTTTTTAACCCCCAAAAAGCATAAAAGTGTAAAAAAAATTGTGGCTTGCTTCTTGCTAGTTCTCCACTGCATCACTTACAGCAGGATGTGGAGGACAGGGCTCACAGATCTGCATGTGGGATGTGTGGGGTGTGTAACAGCCATGCATCCAGTGGGATTTGATAAGAACTTGCTCATTCACACCTTGCCATGTATTGGCTCTACAACTGCTCCCTGCTCTCCTTCAGACACCAACACTATTCGCTTTTGACATCACAGGAACAAATATGCAGTTAGAGCACAATGATTTAAAAAAATAAAATAAAAGGAGATTACACCTTACTGAAACAGACAGCACATGCCTGCACACTGCCATGTAATGAGGCAGTATGAGTTCATCCCTGAGAGTTGCTTTTACAGCCTGTAATTCCACATGGCTTTTAGACCTCATGGTGTGTTCAGTGGGTGTTGAAGAAACAGCTACTGCTTTGTTTTTTTGTTTTTTCTCAAATAAACACAACAGTATTCATTGATACTCTTAAAAAATTAATCTCAGCTTACCTTGTTAGATGCCTACTTAATTCATGAACTTCCATTTCAGTGCTTTTAAATTCATTAAGCTCTTTTCGAATGGCTGCCTGCAAAGGACAAATAACACTCATAAATGTATAAATGAGAGAGATTAAAATAAGTTTGCTTTGTTCTCAAAGCAATATATTAAAAGTGAAGCAGATAGATAGCATCAGAAAGAAAAACATAAAAAAGGCTTTAAAATGTGAAAAGGCACAGAGATAAACATGCTCTAAATCACATACAGGGAAGAGATAAATGCTTCAGTGAAATGGTTCCATTAGAAAGCACAGTGTACATGCAGATAAAGAACCAAATTCTGGTTTATTGTGTAAACACTTTTATGTACAAAACGCAAATTAACATCAGCATGAGAAAAAATAACGTGCACCTCAGTTGCTCAGATGCTGCAATCCGTTTCAAAGCTGGGCTGTGAGAAAACTGCACTTGAGGGGTGACTTGGAGGGACCCAGCCTTCACAGAATATCAGGGATTGGAACGGACCTCAAGAGATCATCTAGTCCAATCCCCCTGCTAGAGCAGGAGGATCTAGGTCAGGTCACACAGGAAGGCATCCAGGCGGGTTTTCTGTGTGTCTAGAGAAGCAGACTCCACAACCTCTCTGGGCAGCCAGTTCCAGTGATCTGTTACTCTTATTGTGAAAAAGATGCTCAGCAAACTGTCTCAAGTCCCAAACCCTGACAACTCTGTGATATTTGTAACTCAGGAGTGGGTGCCACTGTGAGCATACAGAGAGGTGTGTGGCTGCTGCAGCTTAAAGCTCCCATGGGTCCAAGGTGTGTGCCACTGCTTTGCTGTGTGATGCTGAAATCAGCAGCAGCTGCTGCAAGAGGTTGCTCCAGATGGTGGTGCTCATGTCTGTCAATAAACTTCCTTGAAGAAAATATGAACAACATGTGCCCCAAACAGGGCTTTTGCAACAGACACTGATCAAGTCACCAACCACCTTTGCCTTGACAAGCTCTAAATGATAGATCCTGATCTGCAGAAAAGGTCCCCTCTGCTCTTTCTGCACAGTTTTGGAGTTTCATTTGCCTTAGAAATGTCTGTCAGGCTTTGCCTCCATGTGTCAAGACAGAATGGTAGCTACACAGAAACTTTGCTGCTTTAGTGACTGAGAAGGAGGCCAGGTGGCTTGCTGACTCCCATAGGGTTTGAAATCTGTTCCCCCCCTCATCTGTTGGAGAGATTTAGAAGTGCCCTGTTTAATTCCTCTAACAGCCAGTCCTGGTAAAAATTAATTCAGACTGAAGGTAGTTCCCAACATCCAGGACACTTCCCAACATCTAGCACACAGAGCCAGATTTACTGACATTGAATCAGAGAAGTTTATTACTAAAATCTACTTTTACAATAAATCCAGCGTGTGGTGACCCATGAAGACCTGGAAGAAAATATCTTATATAGGATGGTGCAGCTTTGTTAGACATTTGAGGGTTGCTTCCAGTTTGTTTGGTTGTTTTTTCCAGTCGTGGACACAGTGGTGGAAAAAGCAGGTCATCTGAACGGTAGAAATTCAAAACATTGCCCCTAAGACCCAAACACATAAAACAATGTATTTGCTTCCCTATTCCTGAAGAGGTTTTCATATTAGAATGACAAACATTCCCTCTTCTCCCGCTTTGCTTAGAAAAGGTTCACCTGGAGGACTTAAGCCCTTTCTCCATGTATGGCCTTTGCAGACCTTATTGAAAAAAAGGGACCTCTGAGAACTCTGAAGCTTTAGCACTGAATTCTTTAGCAGGCTATTTATTTAATAGTGGTATCTAATGATTGTTCTTTTTGCAGACGCAGGATGAGGAAAGACAATGCTGGACACTAAATCCTCTCCTGGGTCTTTCTTTCTCAGCTGGGTCTTTTCATGCATTTCATCCCTGATGAGGATCTCTCAAGGGCTACAGAACCATCTGGAGAACTAAGTCAATTGAATAAGATCTTCTCCAGTATGGATAAGGTAAAAAGGGGAAAAGCTAATTTAACCCAGTAAATGATGGTCTGTGTATAGCCAGAGGAAGGTTGTTTTTTTTTTTTCCCCTAGATCATATTATGCTACATTAACTTATCCAAAGCTAAACTGAAAAGCCCTCTGTCAAGTTAAAAAGCAGGGGTCACAAAACTATAAAAGTCCTTTGGTTGTATTATACAAGTAGAATGTTTGCCCCTTCCTCTGTGAATAAAGCCAAGATAACCACAAATAAATGGCATGGCTGGGAATCCTGCTTTAGCTTCTAAACATTGGGCATTATAGTGTTTATTGCTGCATGAGTCCCACAGCAAAATAAACCAACTCAGGTACCTGAAAGCCTTTAAAATTTCATGGGCATCGTTGTCTGGCTGAAGCATTGGAGTCAATCATCAGCCTCGTAGTCCTCTTTTCTTAAAATGGCCATAAAATATTTAAGTCTTCTTCCCGAGGCACGATTAAGATCCTCGGGATATGACAATTACAATTCGCCATCAATCTGATTCCTTTGCTACCAATGCTGCCACCAGAGGCACCACTCAGTGCAGGTCCCACTAGCGTGCTGAGGATAACACACTCAATACCAAATGTGCAGGTTTTCTTTATCTGCAGAACTTTTGTAATTTCAGTGTAGAGCTTAAAACACTCTGTGGAATGGAGAAGAAATCCTGAGTAAACATCTCTGTCCTATAGGAGAAGTTACCTGGCTTTGAGGGATGGTGCTTTTGCCAGTTATCTGAACTGCTGCCACTTCTGCACCCAGAAGTGGTGCAGAAGTGGTGCTTGCTCTGTCACAGCATATCAATTCTGGCAAGTGCTGCTGTCACACTGCTCTCCTGGGTCTTGCCAACTCTCAGTTGGCAGAAATCATGTGGCAAGACCAAAACCAGAAAACAAGTAACAAAGCTGCCATCAAGACCTTTTCTCAAAGGACTTCATATTCTCTCCTCTTTGGTAATGCTGCTAGCCTTACTCCTTATTTCCATGCACAGAGGAACCTTCTTGCCAAATATTTATGATTCAAACAACAACCCCTGTGAATAGAAAGAAAACACAGGTGTGTTGGGAAGGGATATTGGGTGGAGGCTAAATCCTTGATGCCTGTGAGACCCAAGGGATGCTGTTTGCTGTGACATGACCCAGCTATTCAGATCACAGTATTCCTGAAGTTGTTCCACTTACTTTGTCAGCGGCTGTGAGCCGTGTCCAGGGTTTGTCTGCCCTCCTGTCATAGTCCTGTGCATCTGCCACTTCCACGTAGTCGCTGAAGCGGATGAGGATCTTCCTCTCACGTAACTCTTCTACTGTGGGCCTTTGACTCAGCTGCAGGTTTGAGGAAGGAAAAGAAAAAGACATCAGGACTTCACTTTTTCCCTACCAGAGTGCTCCCTGGGGATTTATTTTATTATGATGATTAAAAAATTAGTGTTTCAGGAATTCTCAGTACCATTGTTTTTATGAACTTGTCACGGAATTGCAACTTGGGAGATAAACTCTTGTTTTAACACCTTGAATATCATCCCACCTTGCTGCTGGAGCAGATCACTGTTGTTTGGGAAGCAGCTGTGGCTGAAGACTCCAATCCCTGGGGTCAACCATCCCTAGCAGAAATGAGATGTCATGCAAGAAAGTCTCCAGTGCACCAGTGTCTTGGGAAGAGTCAAAGACATAACACAACTTTAAAACCAAGTGCACAGGCTGTAAACTGCCCAGCCCAGTGCTGCTGTGTGTGTGCTTCTGTGCTCCTGGGGAAGGGTCAGGCAAAGGTGCTGAATGGCTCCTGTCCTGAGTTACATGCAAAAGGTGACGAACTACCTTCCTTACTATTCTGATATTCTTCAGACTTGTCCTTACCTCCAGAAAAGGGAGGATGACACTACTGCACACCTTTCACTGTGTATTGCAGCTCAATTCTGTGTCACAGCATATTTGACTTTTAACAGTTCACATTGCACACTACAAGATGGAGCAGGAAATCCTGCAAGGGTGGATTGTCTCATGTCAAGAAAGCATCTTCATTCTTCCAAAGTGTTTCTTTCAAATTCCACAGCAGAGCAGGCAGCCACAGCCAAAACTCTCCTCTTAAGTGTACTGGTAGTCCATGTAGACTATCATCTAGTCCTGTCTCCCTGATGGAGCAGGAACACCCAGACCAGGTCACAGAGGAAGGCATCCAGATGAGTTTTGAATGTCTCCAGAGAAGGAGACTCCACAATCTCTCTGGGCAGCCTGTTCCAGTCTTCTGTCACCCTCACTGTGAAGAATTTTTTCTTATAGTCTTTTTCTTGTTGGTCATCTAGTACAATCCCCCAGCAATAAGCAGTGAAGGTTTTCTTCAGAAGGTGCTAGACAGATGGGTGCATGTGTTGGTACATCAGTTGCAAAACTTGCAGAATTAGAGTGAAATGTTTCTAATCATGATATCTTGCAAATATAGAACTCTGCTAACAATGAGCTAGAGAGGGTGTCATGCTATCCCCACTCATTAGAAATAGATGTGTTTTGCAATACTTCATGCTTGTGAATAGTGAAAGGCCTAAATATTTCATAAAACACTAAAGACTGTTCTACGAACTTGCTTAGACTTCTGGATCCAGGCATGCAATTCCACCTTCCTCCCAAATTAAGTAATTCAATTGCCTGCATTTCATCTTCCAGGGAGAATTAAGATTCAAAACAGCCAGGATGCTAAGTGAAGGGACTGTAAGAAAGAGAAGCACATGCTTGAAATCCCACCTTCCTCCAGCATTTGGGTGCTGATTCAAGACATGGCCACCACCCCATCCTGCCTATAGGTTTAAATCGCTTTGTGCTTATTTATGGCGTAGATGATTGCCTCTTTTTTCTTTTTCTAGAAGAGAGGGCTAGGACAGGAGGTGACAAGTGGGGCTGCTCTCTTTACATGCATAGCCCTGGGCATGCACTCCTGAACTGGGTTCAAACACCTCATGTAGGGAGTCTGCAGAGGTGAGTGAATACCCTGACTGTGATATGCCCAGGGACAGGGATTAGGCTCTGATTCTCCCTCCCGGCTGTAGTTCAACGATTTTGCACACTCTAAAGGGAGAGAAAACCTGAAAAAAGAAAGTGTAGCTAGAAGCAAAAATCTACACTGCCATCATGTAATGCCCTTGCTTAGGACAGCTGGCCTCAGTCAAGTTGCAGCTTGGCAGCTCCATGTGTTGTCTCCATAGTCATTTTAGGACAAATGATAATATTTAATAGGGGGAAAATTCCTTGCTGGTTTAAAAAAGAGCAACTTTGGAACTTCAGAATATTGCAGAGATCTCAAAACTAGTATTTTATCACACCCACCTTCTTCTATGGGAAACTATGAAGTTTCCTCACACAACTTTCCTCCCATTCCTTCCAAAAGCTTCCCAAAAAAAGCCCCATTTGATACAACCACATTCAGGCCATGCTCAGGTCAGCCAAAGAGCATGCATGCATGGAGGCTGATGAGAAATATGCCTTTTTCAACTCAGACTACAGGTGTTGGGGACCTTCATTCAAAATAGAAAATGCAGGCACAGTAGGCATAACCTTTTGTGTTTTAGACAACAGGACAAACCTATCTGAGCTAAAGTACCATCTCCCAAAAGCCAGAGGGCACAATAAAGTAGAGCAAAACATGATTAGATTGAGAAACACTATTTTTCACTCT
Source organism: Turnix velox (assembly GCA_013400935.1). Lineage (NCBI taxonomy): Eukaryota > Metazoa > Chordata > Aves > Charadriiformes > Turnicidae > Turnix > Turnix velox. Next base: position 90,825 of record VZTY01015455.1, read on the forward strand.
AGCAGAACAGAATTGTCTCTTCAGCTGGAGGCCCTGATACCTATGCCTAAGTAACCTGCAAGCCAAACACATACTGCAGTTAATAGACATGCTTTTATCAAAAGCAAACAAACCAAACTCCTCTATCAATGCTTGGAATATAATCACAGCTACTTACAGCCCATCTTGAATTTGATTTCAAACTGCTGTGCTTTTCTAGCAGCCCTTGCACTAGGAGCTGCAGGTTTGATGATGCATTGTTATTCAACTCGGCAGAATATTCCTTCTGATGATTTAAAATCTAAGCCCTGACTATGGGAATAGACAATCTTTATGCTGAAATAATATTATGAATACACACGAAGATTTCAAAGATAAGTGTTAGACTCCATCTTTACTTGCATTGACTGCTTCTTTACTCACAACAGCACCAGAATGAACCACTAATATTATCTGTACATCTCTCAGCTTTCATCATTTTAGGATGTATCCTACATTTTGTTTCAAATTCGGATGAAGTTTTTTAAAAAAAGTAAATGCCTTATAACATGGAGTATGTTGACATCAGTAAAATATAAAATCCTGTTGATTAAATTCTTGTTTCTCAAGCAGAAGCTCCTATATGCTTTCCAAGCTGAAAAAGGACACTTGCAAAAGAACTGGCCCTATTTCAGAGCTTCTGTTGGCTGCTGACATTAGCCATTTTTCACATTTGTGCTAATCTGAGCAATTAGCAAGTCTGTACAAAAGAGAAGGCAGGTGGCTGTTGATACACTGAGACCTGTTGAGCCAGGCTGATGGCTACAGGGTGTCAAGACCACAAGAGTACCAAGAGCCACAGAGGCAAGGGTACTTTTGCCAGCAATGTGAATTCACTGCTGGCATTTATCTCAGTGATGCACAGGGTCTCACACAGGTAATCATAGAATTGTTTGAGTTGGAAGGGACCCTAAAGATCATCTAGTTCCAACCCCTAATGTGGCTTCCTTCATGTGCTGTGTGTTGTGTGAAATCAAAGAGATATTAAGGGCTATGTCATGAAATAAGACAAACCCAAGGAAAATAATTCATACATTTTGCAGCCCTGAAACACACTGCAGCCCTCTGGTGAGTGTGGAGAACAGGGCACTGAGTTACACAGGAAAAAACATCCAGGGCACAAGCAAGCACATTATGAAATTTTGGTGTTAATGTACATTTTTCATTTTTGGGTGTCATTTCAACGCAATACAGACCACACGCTGCTTCTTCCCGGCCTCTGAAGTCATACAGCTATTACTGCGTATTATTTTTAGATGCTCTGCCTTTGCTTTAGAAACCTTCAACTAGTGCAATTTAAGGTATTTACACTCCCCATCAGAATGGTGGGCAGTGTATCCATCCACAGAGGGCAGCTGGAGCAAGGGAAGCACAGAGACAGAACAACCAGCTCAAGGTGACCCAGGAGGCCCAGGGCAGAGCTGGGAACAGAAAAAAAGATGCAAGCAATCTTGTGCCAGTGCTCTGACTGTGAAAGAATCCTGAAATCCACTTAGTTTATACCACATAGCTTACCTTATACCATACAGTTCATGTGTAGGCATAAATCTGCATGTATTTACACATACAGACACACATACATCCAAAATGTTCACTGCAATAAATCAAAGTGCTGACCTGATGAATGAATAATGGAGAGAGAGACAACAACACTGAGCGGTTTTCTAAAAGCAATTAATTAAAGCTGCATGATTTGAATGGTTAACAAACTGCCTTGCCTCTTTCTCATGCCATTGCTGAGATTTTTTGTGAGCTGCTAAGTATGAAGGTTTCCCAATATGTTTGTGATACCCACAGCACCCTTAACTCTTAAACAGCTGAGAAAAAAGCTTTGCTGACAGAATCTAAGACACTCCACTGCAGTTGTCTGTTCACGGTAAGGGACAGCTCACCTCACATCTCACTTTGGAGATTAATTTTATGACCTGTGAGCTGCAGTCTCTTGGGTAAAAATTGCTTAATGCTACAGCCCTTCTTGGGCAGCACCTGAGAACAAACTCTGCTTCTCCTAATGGGTGGAAAGTTCAAAACTTCCAGTACAAGGAAGCAGTCAAGGACAAAATGCAATTGCCTGCACAAGGTGATCACCCTGCACAGAGGGAGAAAGGGATCTTACTTTTTTAGTTACTTCTGTTAGTGAAAGATGTACATCTGGGTGCACCTCCTCAGCCTATACATTTCTATTAAATTATTTGTGAAGACTTGTGAGTGGAGGGAGCAGGGAAACTTCATGGCAAGTGACCTTGTTACCTGAGTGCGAAACAGGGAAACGATCACTTGGGAAGTAAATGGAATTGTAAAAATGCAAACGCAGTGTAAATGAGGACAGGACCTCTCATGTCTTGCCATGGGAGGTCAAGATTTCCTCTGTATATTCTGGATGGCCAGAGAGAAAAATGCTAATGTTTCAATATTTCATACTATCCCAATTTACAAGGGAAGATTTAATACAATTCCCTTAGTTCCCAGTGCGGGAAATGAAGCAAACCTAAGCACTGCCACCAGGTAAAGCAGAACGGTACTTAGCTGGACAGCCTGCTCTTGGCATTTAGTTAAATGTGAAATGCTGAGTTTGCTCCACTTCAGTCACAATGAAATTCAATGTCTTGTCATGTCCTCGTTGCCTGCTTTGTTACCTTGTTAAAATGCTACAGCTGACATTTAGGGAAGAAAACAGTGAAAAATTACAGATCCTAACTAGCAGAGCACACAATCCCCTCTCCCATTTGCTCCTCACCTTTTGTGGTAAGACACAGGAGCTAGATTATGATGAAATTGCCCCAAAGACCTTTCCCTCTGACTATAAATGCAGTTTATCCAAATTAGCTGCTAACCTTTTTTTCTTGTCTGACCCCTTTTTTCCCCTCTCTCACCTTCCTCTGATGAGTCCCACCTCTCTCAAGAGTTCATTCTTTTAAACAGCCTGTGCTGATGCAAGCCAGTGCTGTCAATTAGAGAAAAGATTGAATTGCAAGACATTTCCCAGTGAGGTACCAGCTTGCTTCCAAGTGATCAGAAAGTTTAAGCTGTTCCAGGGTAGGAATTTAACAGGAGCAAAGATTTAAGATTATTGTACAGATTTTAAGGTATAGCCACACCTCATCACTTTGGTTGTCATTATTACAGCTACAATTTTTTTAGTTTTGGTGACAGACTGCAGGAAAAATCTGCTGTTGACAGTGGGGGACAGGAAGCAGGGAACACCTCTGGGAATGGGGAGTTTGATGCTATTTGAGACAATAGAAAGCAGGAAAAAGAGTTTTATTCCTCTTTGAAAGATATTTGTAACATTTTCTGTTAATCCAGGCCATGACTCTCTCTCTGTAGTGAAAGTCCTCAGGGGGAGTTCATGCTTATGTTAATTGCTTTGGTGCTCGGCCAAATTCACCACAGTTCAGAGAAGGTAAATTCTTAGTAGCAATTTCTGAGGGCCCAGATCTCCTCATGGAAAGCACCTGGCTGCTACACTTCTCTCAGAGGGCTTCTACTTGTAAATATTCCTGGAATGCGCCTGTGGGTCAAGCACAGGGCTCAGAGAAATCCCCTCCTGATCTGCATGTCCTTCCCACTCAAAGAAAGCTGTTTATTGTGCCACGAGGGGCCAGAAGAGGGAGCACAGGATGTCTGGATGTGTAGAAGCCATCCGTGGGCATTTTGGGTAACAGGTGAATAGACTTCACCTCTACTTCATCAGGCAAGGAGGGACTTGAGCTACAGAGAAACTGTACCAAGCAGCATTCACCTTCTTTTTATTCCTTGAATGGCCCCTATTCCCTATCCCCTTTTAATTTGGAGATAGATGAGTCTGATGGGATGAAAAGAGCATAAAGGGGCAGCTTGCTATAGGTCACCTGATTTTTTTCAAATTTTTTTTTTTTGGAAATTGCCTGTCCAGATGATGAATTCAATTGGGTATTTATTGCTGACTTTAATAAGGCATCTAGACCTAGCAAGGTAATCTTACTTATTACAGCATGTCATGTTACAACTTATCATCATAATACTGTACCAAAATGTCAGTGCTGAAGGAATTTTAAGAGCAACCTTCTAATGGATGAAGTGGGTTGTTCCCTTGGAGTTGGAATAACGCCACCAAAAAAATCATGGACAGTAGCAGTTTGTACAGTGCAAGGTCAAAAAGTCTTTCCAGAAGGTTTTGCAGAACCCCCTTTCCCTTCTTCTTACTAACTACACAGGGTTAAAAGGAGGCAAGGAGGGATATTTTCCTTATGTTGAATTTACCCTGTAGGCATTTGTGTGCGTTAAACCTCAGTGCATACAGAAAGGTCTGTTGGGCAAAACATTTGCTGCGTGCTATTAAACTTCTGCTTGATCTGAGGTTTAAAATCCTTTGGTAATTAGACTTCAGCACAGATCAACAGAAGGCTCCTGCTGCTGTGCTGCAGACACAATGATACTTCTGGGGCACGTTCACGAAAGACAGGGCTGGGGAATAACAACAATTTTTGCAGGATTCACTAGGTGGTTGGCATTTCTAGTTGTTACCTATTCACCTATTCACTTGCACTCTTTATTAACTTCTTGCATCTAGTGATTTTTGAGCTTTTGTAATAGTTTGAGAAAAAAATTTGCTGTTAGACCAGGCCTGTGGTTCTTTCTATAAAATTACAGGGTGGCACTAGAACTTTAAAAAGATGATAAAAATCAAGTAGTGCTAAGGTATGTTGCTACCAATCTCACAAATGTTGGTGACAAAAATCTTTGTGAGGGAAGAAGCCAAAAAAGACTAAAAGGAATGTGACTGCGAATGGGAGCAAGAAATGAAAAGCTGGACTGCCAGGGGCTTGGACAGATGTTGCTCTTGCTGTTGTTCCTACTTAAAATGCAAACAAGATAAAGAAAGAAACCTCACAGAAATTTGCTGAGGTTTCAGGGAGTGGACACTGCTGTGATGCCATAGCAGCCTGGGCTTTTTACAGAATCACAGAATGTCAGGATTGGAAGGGACCTCAAGAGACTACCTAGTCTAATCCTCCTGCTGGAGCAGCAACACACAGGAAGGTCTCCAGGTGGGTTTTAAATGTCTCCATTGAAGGAGACTCCATAGCCTCTCTGGGCAGCCTGTTCCAGTGGTCTGTCACTCTCACTGTGAAAAAGATTTTAATCATATTTATGTAGAACCTTCTGTGTTCCAACTTGCACCTGCTGCCCCTTGTCCTGTCACTGGATGTTCCAACTTGCACCTGTTGCCCCTTGTTCTATCTTCAGATGTCACTGAGAAGAACCTGGGTCCATCCTCCTGACACTCACCCTTTGCATATTTATAAACATGAATAAGATCACCCCTCACCCTCCTCCTCTCCAAGCTAAAGAGACCCTCTGCTCCCTCAGCCTTTGTGGCTCTGTGCTGGACTCTCTCAAGCAGTTCCCTGTCCTGTTTTAATTTAGTAAGTCACTGAGGCCCCTGCCTACAACAGGCAATTCACATCCTTTGTAACTTTCCTGCAAAATAGCTGAGGATGGGACCTGTACAGCCATAATGCAGGTTGAGTTAGCAAGCCTCATTTCTGAGGCAGCAGATTGGGTATGGGGTAGCTTTGCTTTTTATTAATTACAGCTGTTCATCAAATGCCATGAAGTTTAAGACTGGATTCCTGCCTGTGTTTACCTTTCAGCATCCAGGGAAATCAGAAGCATGGTAAAGCAGTATTTCCAGACTTGTCACAGAGTTTAAATCCCATGAATCATCTGCAATGTAGTTAGGATCTTTTCTTTCAGGCAGCACTATGAGGGGATGCAAAAACATCCCTGCCATTGTTGTCAGGAATTTAAATGTTTTAAAAATAATACTGCAGCTCTCTGGGCCACATTCTTAGCTTCTGCAACAACAGCAGTATCACCCTTTTGGTGGTGAAGAACTCTGCTGATTTATGTGAGATGAGATCAAGGTGTGAGATTTTTAATAGTTGAAGAAAACAATCCAGTTCTCTGAACATAACCTCTGCTTGTATATTTACACCCCTTTCCTCCTAATTATTTATACCATGAAAGCTTATGATCTCATAGGCCAAAACATACAGGAATGAGATGGGGCTGCCTCAAAAGCATGTGAGTTTTCAAGGGGGCCTTCTCCATTTCTAGAGATAGAAGATTTGTCAGTTGTGAAATAAAGTTTATCTACAATAGCAGGATGGATTGTTGGCTATGTATATTGGGGCACCTGCAGACATTTGCACCATGAAACTGAATGTGTGTATCTGAAATGACTGTTCTTCAGTTTCAATACTAAATGACTTTCAAATGAGAAGAAAACCAAACCCAAACTATGCTGTTTTGCTCATCCTACCCTGCCAACGGAAGACAATTTTCTGCACTATACATTTTGCAAGCGCTTTTCTCTATTTAGCTTAAATGCTACAAGTGACAATCTCCCTTTCCAGAAAAAGTTGATTTCCCAGTCTTGTGCTTCTTTTTGGTGGAATTTTCAAAAGTAATCAGCATTGTTTGAACTTTGTTCTCTTTGTAACAGCTGCAGAAGCCATTACATTTCCAGGGATTGGTGTCAGACAAATGCTAGGCTCTGTATCTTTCACTGTTCAAAGCTCCTTCATTTATAAGACTACCTCTTCTGTCCAGTTTCAAAATGTTACCAGTAATAGCCTGCAAAGCTGTTCCATTCACTGGATGTGGACTTACACCCTACACATTGGTGATATCTTTCACATATTTCTTTCTGGACTTGTTTCACACTTCACTTTTGAAAATGGTGCTGAGGAAGAGGAGAAAGGCAAACAATTGTGCAGTAGGGATAAAGTTACAGTAGTGTCATAATAGGATCAGAGTTGCTTCTCACCTTACGTGTTAATCTTCTCTTTATCTCTCGTTTTTCCTCCTGCTCCTCTTGCTCATTCCGGGCTGTAAAAGAATGACAAAGATCTCAGTCTGTGGACTCATCAGACATGCACAGTATGGAGCAAAACAAGCATCTCCATTGGTATATTAATGTTTTAGGGCCTCTCTGATGCACAGCATGTCCCTCTGGGTCTGGAGAATGATCTGTAGCTAGTGCACTTGACACACTTCAGAAAACATCTACAGCCTCATTCCTTTGCCTGTGTTGGCACCTCTTCATATGAGTCACTTTCTACAAGGGCCAAGGAGTGAGACTGCTCTTCAGAAACTGTTATCTCCCTGCCCACAGGTCTAGCTGCCCCAGGGGCTTCAGCTGTGATATGGTCAGACTCTGAGAGGCTGCAAGGTTAATGGAAGGAAAACACATGCATTTTTTTCCCCTTCATCTGTAAGAGGAAAATATCTGAGCAGGTGAGGTGGGCGAGGTTGGAAGCCAGGTTTCTTGCTGATCAGGTCAGTAGAGGTCTCAGGTCTATCACAACTATCCACTGACTTCAGCAGGGCTGGGAAATCTCCACCAAAGTGGACAAGGAGCCAGCCAGTGTTATGATGTTTCACAACATGTTTCTGATCTTTACCAAAAAAACTGCTTCAGGAGGAAGGAAATTGGTTCTGGAGTAAAAAGGACAGGGAGGCACAAGTGGCTTTTAAAACTTTTTAAAGGATAATTTGAATTACCATACTGATATATCTGTTTTTCCTCTTTCAGTGGTTCCTGACCTTACTGGGCTGGATTCTCTTTTTGGAAGTGCTCCTCTAGCAATTTTGTTCTTCCCTGTGTGTCTAAGATTTGAAGGAGGGTGTCCTGCAAATGCTTACTCCCAAAAAACAGAGCCACTAATAAACCTTTAAAAGGTTAAGCATGCTTATAAGATCTCCTTTTCTCTTTATGTCTTGGTCCAGTCACGCACCTTGAGAAACAGCCAGACAGTCTGATGACCTCGGTCAGGTAAAAAATGGGAATTAGGAACATACTGTCTTCTGAAACCAGAAAGCGACTTTGTTACAGCTGCTTCTTTGAAGCTAGTTGTGAAGGTACAAATAGTTGCTTTACTTTATCTTAGGTGTCCAGGAGATGCTGTCTCTTTACACCAGTGTGTGTGAGAGTGGGTTGTCGTGGATGCAATTTTCCAGCATGTTTGTGCAAGTGTAAAATGTCTCCTAAGTACAGTCTGTGACCCTCAGAGCCTACCTAACTACCATTTTTCTAAGGTATTTATACAACCCTGAATGTGCCAAGTGGAAAACTCATTAGTCTTCACACTAATTCTGCACATCTGGACTACTCCCACTATGTGCTCTTAATGAAGAGTCAGTGAATTGGATATACTTCAGTGAAGGACCCCTCAAGCACCAGCACCCCTGGTTTTGGTTTCTTTGCTGGTGGCTTGGTGTTTTGGTGGTTGCTGTAATTTTACTGTTGCTACCAGTAAGGAGTGGAACTTGTGCAATAGATGCTTTGCCCTCACAATTCAATAAAGCTGACCATCTTGTAATTAATGGAGTAGCACGGAGCCAGGAAATGATCACTTCATGTATTAAAGACTGAATGTCTGATTGCATTTTAACTCATTTCTTCCCATCAGAATGGGCAACAATGTGGTTACAGGAACATCATGTAGTAGAAATGACATTTGGATCATAAGATTTCAGCTTGAACTGCAGAGTAAACTCTTCTCAGGAGTTATCTGCATTTTATTTCGTATGTGTGTATGCATTATGAGCTGGCTTTTGCAAATAGTTTAACCTGCTTATGCAGAGAATTTACACTCTTTTCATTATTGCTTCCTATGCTTCTCTTTCTCTAGCCTTCACTATACTTGTTATTCTTCTTATCTGAATTCTAGGGAAAGGAGACAGAGGGATGCTGTATAAATTAGCCACTATAAATATTCAGCCACTATAAATATTCACTTGCCTAAAAGCAGTACAATTTTATGTTTTCTATCTTCTAAAATTAGATAACTATTTCAATTGTTCCTTTCCTGCTGTGCTTCACCAAAAGTTGAGATCCCTTGAAAACACCACATTACTTTTGCCTCTAACAATGAAGTTGTTTGTCTACTAAGACACACAACTTTTGGGGCAGATCTATGCTTCAGAAACAAGCTACGGAAATTCCATCTGAGAAATACAGTTGTAGGTTCAGGGTGGTATTTTCACATGTATGTATGTCATTTAGAAGCTTTTATTCAATTGAAAAAGAAACCATTTTGACTCAGGGGATAACTCCTCTGAAATGTGAGACATCTTCAAGTCGCTGTGTGACTGCTGCAATTGGTAATGAGACTTTTAGGAATCTCTGTGACGGACCAAGTATTGGGGATACAGCCTGTGCTGATGCTGTTTCAAACACTACTGCCAAAGCAGCAAGGACTGCCACCTTCCTCCCACAAGCCACCTTCACCAGTGCCACAGTGGTGTTTACTGGTTACACACCAGTGCCAGGTGGTACATGACACATGTTGGGTCATGCTGGTGGCAAGTCCCAGGATGACATTAGCTGCCCAGAGAACTGGCCTCTAGCCCTCCTCATCTGAGCCTGGCAGCAGTCACATTGCAGGTTTCCCCTCCTCCAGATGTTCTGCTATGCACTTGTGAGACAAACCACATCTGGATGTGCCAGCTCTTTCCCCAGTTTCTGCCCCCGACTTTCTCCTGCTGCCAGGTAAGAGAGCTATCAGAAGGGGATTGACCCCAAATAAGAGAGATATCAGAAGGGGATTGACCCCAAATAAATGGCTTTCCTGGTAGCCTTGAGCTCACCCATGCCACTCTGCTGTCCCTGTTCTTTCTCCTCTTTGCATTGATAGTGGCATATCTCTGTCTGATACATGTAATAACATGAAGAAGCTCTGCTGAGTGCTAACACTACAGATAATTTGCTTGGAATTTGATATATAATCAATCAATTCTGCTAATTTTCAGAGAATTTGTCTGCTGCTGCCCCATTTTTATGTTTCTGCACATTTATTTAAACAACAAGAGAAAGTGAATTATAGTTCCAACCAAGGAGATACTATGGTTTTTTAAGGTAAAAAGTAAGAACACATTTTTCTGTAGAGAATAAAAAAAAATTCCTAGGAATGATGGATTTACTAACTTAAAAAGGGAAGAACATTTGTCTTATTTTCTATTTCCAAAGTAACAATGAAATAAATAGCTTTTTTTTTTAATATTCAAACTAATTCTACATGAGTAAAGAAAATACTTTTTTCTTAAATTCATAAGACTGAGATTTGTGCTAGATTGAATCCTGCTCTCCTTGAAGTTGGTTGCAATTTAACTCAGATCATGGTCTGAATGTGGTTGTCACTTGATATTAAAATATAATTTCATGTTTTGAAGACCTACCCAGAAAGGTTTGGCAGATTTAAATGAAGAGTTTCAGAAGAACATTTCAGGGAAATAACCCTGAGTCACACTGGTTTCATTTTTTAATCAAATGAATGCTCCACATAGAGTAGGCTCCAGTGAAGATTCTTAGGAAAACTAATCAAGTCATGCCCTAATGTCTTTACAAACTTATAACAGGATGCTAACCATGTGTAGGAGTTCATTGAGGCTTTTCAGAATGATGGAGCCTCTGGAACAAGATTTGGAAAAGAGATTTTTTTTTTCCCCCAGTACACTGTTCCTTCTTCTGAATTCATTGACTCTGCTTTTAAAGAATTATTTCTGAAGCTCTAGATGTTGTTGCAGACTTGCATAATTTGCATTTATGAAGCACTTTGTCATTACTAATGATGCAAGTACAGCACAGTTTATGTTTTATTAAAAGAATCACCTAATATATATGTAAACTATATATAAACTGGCTTGAGGTTAAAAGTCAGCAGTATCAGGACTTACGTTTCAGAATGTTTCTCTGCTCCAATTCTTCAGCAGTCGGCCTCTGGCTCAGTCGTCTGCGAAAAAAGTCCAAGATCAGTTTTTGGACCATATCACATTTTCCTCAGTCCTTGGTCTTGAAAAGTTATTTTGGGGTGTGAAAGGCAGAGCAGAAAGCCCTGACACTGCTCCATTATGTACTTGGTACAGCCAGACCATGCGTGACACAGACCATGCTTCGCTTTTGCTGTTTCCTCTGTTTTCAGCTCACAAAAGACAAAATAAGTTATGTCATCTTAGGCATGACTCTCCCACCCCTGCCCCAGGCAGAGCTGCTGAAAGCTAAGCTACACAGATGTCTCTAGTTTAATTTCCTTTCTCCCATGCCTGCTTCCTGACTCATGCAAGTATTTCCCTAGCTAAGACCTGGCTAACTCTCTTGCTGCCCTCTCACCAGCCTCCTAACTGTGTCCCGTTAGTTCAAACAGTGTCTGGGCAGCAAAAACAAGGGATGGTTTGGCAACACAGAGGGCAGAACAAAAGCAGCTCTCCTGCTCTGCGCCCTTGCTTCCCTCTGTGGGTTTTATTCAATCTTACGCTGAAGACATGCTGGTCAACCCACATGTAACAGAGTCACAACAAACGCAACCTAATTAAAAATGGGGGGCCTGGACGTGGAAATGATCATAATACTCAGAATACAAAGCAAGCAAGAGACGCACAAAGGGTTCTTTGGAAAAGAAAGTGAACGAGAGAGATGACATCAGAAGTCAACACTGCTGGGCCTCATCATACTCTCCTCTGGGTCAATGGGATTTTTGTTAATGTGTCCAATGACAGGACAGAGGCACTTCCTTCAGATGCGGTCATTCAGAGACATTCTCAACATGGCACCCCCAGTCTCTGTCAGTTGCCTCATCAGTTCCCACGAGAGGTACTGGACACTGGTAAGAAACATGAGATGAATGCTGGCTGCAAGGCTTGGTCTTCTGCTATAAATGCTTCCCCTGAAGCTGTGAGAAGAGTGCTCCTGAAAAGGTCCTCTGCTTACCAAGAGAAGAGGGATTGAATGGCTCAGTTAACAGTTTTGTCAGGAACAATTCACACTGGACTGCTTCGATCAAAAGGCAGAAGTTTTATCAATCTATACAGATAATTTACAGAAAGGGCTGTCTTCCATGTATTTTCTGAGGTACCTGCAGTGAAGTAGATGCATTTAAACAAAGCTTTCACTTCACTTTGTCACTGCTTCCACACAAGAAGACAGAGATTTTCACCCAGTATTCCCTTCATATAATATGCACCCACTGCTCCTCAGAGACCTATAGACTGTGGGATTCTTTCCCATGCTGCCTAATTCATGGGTTCTTGATAGCTTTTGGACTTTTGCAAACTAAAGAATTTTTAACAGCAAGACATGGGCAGTACAAAAAGACAAGGTACCCTTGTAGTGGAACAAAATCATGACTAGTCCTTACAGTGCAAGAAGAAAAGCACAACTAGAGGATGGAGAAGGCACTGAACAGAAGCTGTGGAAGTTCTTTGCCTCCAATTTGGGTGTCTTTCATCTCCATGAACTGTCATTACATGTCCATTTCCATCATCCTTTCAGACTGACTGAGCTGCTCCTGTGCTCTCATTGTAAGTCCCTCCTTTATGAGGTCCTCAAACAAATCCAACCCCTTCCCTTCCAAGCTTTCATACTTACCTCTTTTCTTGGTCTTTCCCTCTCTTAATCTCGTTTCTTCTCTTGCTGCTACAGTGACTTCTGCCACAAGACTTTCCTTGGGCTTTATAAACTCCACTATTTTAATTCTTTTTCCTTGTCTCTAAGCTTCTAGGTTTGCCAGATATTGAACAGCTGCTAACATTACCACGTTTGAAAATCTTGATGCCAGTTAGAGATCCTGTAAATCAACAAATGTAAGCAGCTATTGCTTTCTTACCATGGCTGCAAAGGTATAGGTTTGTTTTGTTTTCCACACAAATTTCCAGTGTACCATCTCCAGTGCTCTGTTCTGACCTTGGTAAAGCAAGGCATGACACCTTCCCTTTCCTAACTTCCCTGTTGTGCTGTGCTGCCTAGAAAATTAAAAAAAAAAAAAGCCCACCTGATGTGCAGAGGTTGATTTCAGGGGGTTGATTGCTGGATTACTGCTGTACCTGATTTCATTTAACATTGCAAGGGGCTGCATGAGGCTGTCAAGAGGCCAGAGGTCAGGAAATAAGTGTCTCATTAGCAGCACAATCAGAATAAACAGGAGCAAATGGAGATGTGGAAGGAGCCTGGTGCAACAGCAAAGAACAGATCTGCTTGTGAGAACTGTAGAAATTGAGGGGGGTGTGAGGTGCTGCTGCTGATCAGAAAGGTGATGAAGGCTGTTTCATAGAGATGTGCAAGTGTAGGTATCAAAACTAGGAAAAGGCAAGGCAGGCCTTACAAAGTAACAACCTTTACCAGCACTTTCTGTATCTACAGAAGACATGTGAACATGCTTGACTTTCCATGGGCCATTCACACAGTTTTGCAGTAAGCTTCAGGCATTTAAGGGGATTGAAAAATCTGGTTTTTTTTGGTAATTTGTACTTTCCAATGCATTGCCTGGATTATACTTCTTATGTTTTTGGAGTATCATTAATAGTGGAGTTTTACAGTAACAAAGGTTTTACTACAAAGATAGCCATCCTAAGATTTATGGTGAACTAATTCTCTGAATCAATTCCCTGTATGATCAAAACACACCAGCCTTCCTGTAGAACTATATAAAAGATGAGAGATTCTTCATAAGAACACTGGGTTGTGGGGTTGTTGGTTTTTTTTTTCCCTTTTTTTGAATTAGCTCTGTCATAGTGGAATAGCAGGAGTTTAGGAAGTAATGAAAAACCAATTGCTTTAGACCTAAAATATTTTATGATGGGGATGTAACATCTTGAGGGAGGCATAGGTAAAGAAAGCAGCATTTTCACTCATGGATACTTCTGTGTGGGACCTGCCCAGAAAACTGAGAACTCAGAATGGGAGGTTTCTGCTCCATGTGGCAGTGTCCTGCATGAGCAATAGAAAGGGAAATGAGGCTGTACCTCTCCTCAGGCAACAAAAAGCCATGAAAATGAAGAGCCTACACAGTGATGCTTACCCTGCTCTTCAATATGGCTGTACCCAGAGGACTCCCATGACAGTGTCCAACTAGCTGCAGGGCTAAGTGTCAATTTCTTGCAGCCTGTTTGTCTAGCAAAGCATTCCTTGCTGCCTTGGCTGTCCTCCACTAGGAGTCATGGGTTTTCTCTCCTTAGTTTCTTGTTTAGTTGTGGATGAGGAGCTTCTTAATGCCACCCAGCTCGTATTTGTGTGAACAGGACACCGCTGTATGTGTATTTTCTGAGTATCAGGAATTCATTTAGGAACTCAGTGCAGGGACATTTGTAAGTATAATGGGTGGATATAATACAGGGCTTGCTGGAAAATGATGCCACACATATTTGCCAGGCTTGTTAACTCCGAGTGCTTGTAGATACAAGAAACAGAATCCAGCAGCATTCCAGTGCTTTAATGGTGACATCTGGTGTGTGTGACCCAAGAGAAGGACTAATGGGCAAACAAGCCACAGGTGGTCACAACAGGGTATGCAGCATTATGATGGAGTGTCCAGAACATCACCAAATGGAACTCAGCCACACTCATGTAGCTCTTCCTGAGGACACAGGTCATCCTGACATAAAATTGCTT
>VZTY01015455.1:106782-143940 GCA_013400935.1 Turnix velox
TGAGGAGCTTCTTTATGCCACCCAGCTCGTATTCGTGTGAACAGGACACCGCTGGATGTGTATTTTCTGAGTATTAGGAATTCATTTAGGAACTCAGTGCAGGGACATTTGTAAGTATAATGGGTGGATATAATACAGGGCTTGCTGGAAAATGATGCCACACATATTTGCCAGGCTTGTTAACTCCGAGTGCTTGTAGATACAAGAAACAGAATCCAGCAGCATTCCAGTGCTTTAATGGTGACATCTGGTGTGTGTGACCCAAGAGAAGGACTAATGGGCAAACAAGCCACAGGTGGTCACAACAGGGTATGCAGCATTATGATGGAGTGTCCAGAACATCACCAAATGGAACTCAGCCACACTCATGTAGCTCTTCCTGAGGACACAGGTCATCCTGACATAAAATTGCTTCTGAGCACAGTGAAGCATAACCTCTGGAGCAACTCAAGAATTCATCCTGTAGATGCAAATCTTTTTACTCGATAGGAACTGGGTTCATACCACCCTTGAGACTGCTCTAAGAGAAAAGTAAATCTGAGCTGGAGGTTATGAGAAGCCAGTTGCTGCAAAGCACTTGTCACACTGCTCTTTAGTTGGCATAAATGAGCATGACCAAAGCCAGCAGAATTGCTCTGATTTACATCAGCTATATAATTCAACATGAGGAAAATTCAATGGGAGTAAAAAGTCCTACTGTTGCTTAATTTAGCTTGCCTTTCCCAATAATAACACTGGTAGCAGAGCCATACTGATGAAGTATTGGCTTTTTGCACTTTCATGCCCTGTACAGAAAATTGGAAGAGAAAAATGGAGAAGAAAACCTTGTATTTGCTTCTACTAGTTAACTGCTAGAGCAGAGGGCAGGAATGAACCACCTCCTTTCCTTACATCACTGCAAATGAGTAGAAAAGTATTAGTAAGCCAGGAGGTTCTCTAAAGCATCTGTCTAGATAGTGCCAGCCAGATTTTCAAGTCTACAGAAAACTATCTTTCTTCTAGCAGGATTTGTAAAATGGGATTAAACACAGTTTAACAGTGAGTGAATAAACTGAAGGCACATTAAATATAAAATCCCTATCCAAAGAAGCAAATGTAAGAGTTTTACTCCATTAAAAATCCTGTGCTAGACTCCATTAAGATGTTGGCTAATTTGCAGGATACATTATTTCCTCCTTCAAGCTCTCTTTCCTGTGTGACAGTCTCGTGGTATCAGTCATGATAATCTGCCTTACAACCTTTTTTCCTAAAAAATTAAGGCAATAAAACTATAAGGAGTGTTTGCCATGATTCATTTGCCATGTAATGACTGCTCTCCACTTCCCTGTCGATTTTAAAAATTCAGCCCCTGGGTTATAGTGGTGCCTCAGCAGCTATAAAGAAGCCCATGGCAATGAGTAGAGCAGACCAAAGCAGGCACAGACCCCTGTTTCTCCCTGGGAAAACAGGTGAAGCATCACTGAGGCAAAGTTTAGATGAGAATTAGTTAGTTTTGGTAGGAAGCATTTGCATTTGATGAAAATTTAGCATCTGATCAAGCATCAGTTGAAGATATAAGTACTGGTGCCTCAGTATCCCAGTCTGTTCTTCAGACTGGACCACCTAGTTCAGGATATCTACAACAGCCCTGTGTCCTGAAGGAGAAAGGCAATGCTCAGCAGTTCTTCCTAGTGCACCACAAGGAATACAGAGCAGTCTGGCACGTGAACCTACCACATAACAGTTCCCGTAACACATCTGCAGCCGTGTAATCAGCTGAGCTCTGCAAGAAAATCATATTTTCAACTAAAATTATTCTGATTTTAATTTAGGCTTTATGCAGACTTTTCCTATCCCCCAAAATTATGCTTATCCCAGACTTGGTTTTGTGTTGAGAAACAGCTTCAATACAGACTTTAAAATTCTGCCTTGTCTAGATTGCAGTGAAGATTTTTAGAATAACTAATCATCAGATTTTCTGCTTGCTCAAGCATCTGTGGATAGTGAAAAACATAGCCAAGCTGGCCCTTTATTTAAAACTCCAAACCTGGCCAATTTATTTTCTCATTCTTTAGCCCATGTGAATCCATTCTTGACTCATAGCTCAAATAATATAGTCTTTTCAATTTCAGCTGATTTGTTATCATTCTGATTTACTCTTGGGAAAGTTATAAGCTCCCTTAGCAAGAACAGGTTACTCAGATTAGGTCTCCCAAGGAAAGAGAATCATATCCAAAATGTAGATTTTGACAATTCATTTTGTCTGCAAAAAGTTAAAATCTTGCCTGTCACATAAGACACTTAAAAAACCCCCAATGTACAAATAAAGTGGAATAATTTAGAGCCATGAACTCTGTATTTCATTAAAAGAAATAAAGGAATGACTAGATAGTCCTATGACTCTGAGTGAATAATGTGTGAATAATGACATGACTCAAGTCATCAATGTTTCATTAGGCCACAGTATCACAATGCAGATGCCTGCATTTCCCCAAGGAATTACTTAATTTCTTTTTTTTTAAAGATAAAGCCAAGTAGCGTCAAGACACACAAATGAAGATTTCAGCTTCCTTTTCAATATACTATTTGCAAAATGACTGCTGATGTATGTGTGGAATGTCTCAAGATCATGCAAGTTCACTTCTCACACCTCAGGCTCTAAAATGCAGCCTCCTCTGTTTCATTACTGTACTTCCTCATTAACATCAAGCCTTTTAGCTAAACTCTGGCAGTTCACATAAAATACAATCAGGCAAGTTTAAATTATTTTTTAAAAAGGGCATGGTGGAATTAAGATTGTCACACCACATAAGCTACATAGCTTTAATCTTCAAATCTCTTATCCCTAATCCCAAGAACAAAATATCCAACAACTGCAGCAGGAAACAAAGAGCAAACTTTATTTTAGTGGAGGGAATTTACTATGTATCTAATTCAAGAATACATTTTTTGAATAATAGAAACGGGATAATTCTGACTACTAGAGATCCTGAGGGAAAAATGTACCAAATGCTGCTTGAAAATCTAAGGCATATTAGAAAAAAACAGATGGATGTTAGGACCCATTATAATACAGGAAAAACATGTTCTAAAATGTTAGGAATTGTCTTTCTGCTGTCTGTAAAGTGTTGTAAGAAGACACTTAAATCTCCTAAGTTAATAATATCAAACGAAAAGCTGATTTTACGAAGCTAAAGAGATCATAATTCGCAGTTCAATGTCAATCTATGAATGACTTGAATAAAATGACACTATGAAAATCAATCTGAGTTGAACAAACATGCTTGCTATCAATAGGCAATACAGTCTGATTTGTTTTAAAATATCTTCTCTTGTGGTTTTGTCTGTGAACAAGCATTCTTACTTTCAACAATGCGACTTTAAATATGCATTTTTGAAGGAAAGAGCTAGATGTTAAACCTTAGAAATTATTTGCCTTAATCCTTATAGTAGCTTTTTTCCTCGTTAAACATAATATACTTTTTCCCCAAAAACTAGTCTTCAGAGGCCTCTTGGTCATATTCTGCATTTACTCTGTTCTGAGGTATGACCTTGTATTTGGAAGATGTGTAGGAGATCAAATTACCATAAATATATTCACCAAGGTGTCCCCAATCTTCTGCTGCTAAAGGGCTTCCTGGACCATCCCATGGACCATTCTGCCAAACAACAGACCAAAGCCAGGGGCCAAACTGCTTCAGCTCTCAGTCACCCAACCAAACCATCTTTAACTGGAGCTGTGACACCACCCACTGATGTTTTTAGCCTCTTGGATTGAACAAATATATGGGATAACCCTCCAGTCTCCAGAATGTGGTTGCTTTTTACCTTTCTCGGCAACCTGTTCCAGTGTCTAACATAAACCTGCCCTGCTCTAGTTTAAAACCATTGCCCCTTTTTCTATTGCTATGTGCCCTGGCAAAGAGTCCCTCCCCAGCTTTCCTAGAGGTCCCGTTCAGGTACTGGTAGTCCACTATAAGGTCTTCCTGGAGCCTTCTCCTCTCCAGGTTGAACAGCCCCAATTCTTTCAGACTGTCCTCACAGGAAAGGTGCTTCAGCCTTCATATCATCCTCATTGCCTTCCTCTGGAACCATATTCCCTATATTTAGCTTGTGTGAAGATCAGACCTCCTGATGGGCCTTTTGTGAACCACAGTGACCATATACCACAGTGATCATGGTGATCATATACAGACCATATTGATTGTATGAGCACAGCCTGTGCATTAGTAGGTATCTTGCACTTCTAGCACTGTCAGTACACAATTATAGTTAAAAAAGCAACAGCATCCTATCTTTTTGTTCACATATACTCTAACCCAACTGTTATCCTAAAATACAAAGCCACAGGTATTCAAAACATGCAAACAAATGAGTTTGGGTTGGCAGTTCACGTAATCTGTGACCATGGCAGATCTCAATCCAAAACACCAAAAAAGCTGCTGGTTTTAATGAAGGAAACTTGGGCAGGGAGCTTCACCTGCTTGCTGATGGCAAGTTCAACACTTAAGACTGCCAACTCAAAAATGTTTCCTCCATTACTGCAGCAGCTACAGAATACTCATAGAATGGAGAGGAATTACTTATGTCCCCCTGACAGCACCAGTTATAGACCATTTTACCAATGCCAGCATAAGAAAAAGCAAATAAAAAACACCACAGAAATAAAATTAACCTTCAAACAGGCACTTTATGTGAATAATGCCTAAAAAGCACAAACTTAGCCACTTTATGAGAAATGAATCAAAAGCTAAAATACTCAGTGATTTGGAACAGCCACAATAGAGGAATTCCAAATAAATGCTTGTATAACAGAAGCTGTCAGCCTTACCAATTCAAACCCATGATAATTTAGTTTCTTGGAGAAAAGATGCAGAGGAAATAGCATGGTGACCACACTTTTTCTTGTTACTGAACTGAAAAATTCTTGGAGATAAACAAAATCAAGATCTTTAAGAGTGATTAGCTATTATGTGCCAGAGGGATTTCAGACCCACAGATTGCATGAAAGGCAGATGATAAATAGCAGTGACTTACTGCAAAGGGCTGCTGCCTAAAATGTTCACTTAAGGATTAAGAATTAGGGCTGGGTGAAACAGTAAAACTGCTGAAAGCTTGAGCTGCTGCAGGCCAGAAATTATCTGATGTGAGATCCAACTTAAAGAGGCGTTTCAGTTGAGAAAACAATTCACTAGAAATACATTTACTTAAAAAAAATTGTAAAAAGCATTTAAAAATGCATTAAAAAGGCATCTGGGTCCTTCCTGGCCCTTTAATGGCCACATCTGGACCTGTAATATCTGCTGATCAGACTGGGTCTTTGTGTATGTTTTATAGCATTGATTCTTTTGTTTCTGCATCACTGTGAATTAATTTCTTACCTTTCTGGAGAATGTTCCACCACCCTACCCAGAGATTTGCCCATCGTATAAATTCCCACCTGATTCAAGAACTCAACCTGTTCCCTTCTGGCTGGTGTGTATCTAACATCTTTACTGCTAGAGCCTACTTCTGCCTCTATGCAGGAAGTACAGAAATATATATATATTTTAAATTGTAGCATCTCATGGAACATCAACAAAAACATTCTGCACCAGAGGCAGAAAGTATTGAGAATGTCCAGTTAAAAAAAAAAACTATTCACATGATAAAAATATAAAAATATCCACACCTTAGGAATGTGCACAGTTGTTATTTTGACAAGACATTGCTCACAGTTGTATCATTGACTTTAGGTTTTATTCTAGTGGACTAAAAGGCGTGACTTTTTTTTTTTTTTTTAACTTGAGAGGATTCTTGTCCCATCTGCTTTTGTTCTCTTCCAATTACTGAGATGCATATAATTACCAGAGGTTAAATTTGGACCATAAAGTGCTAATCTTTTTCTGTTGTTGTTGCTTTGTAAGTACTTCCATAGCAATGCAAATGGAATGTTACAAAGAGGCTTATTACTTCACATAAGGAATTAGCAGCAGGAATCAATAATCTCCAAAGTAACAAAGATCCTATTTCCAAGCAAATACTCTTAACTTCAAAATACACAAAAACCCCAACCACATGAAACAAAACACTTCCAGAGGGACAGTCAAACCCTGTGTGCTATGCTGAACAGGCTGCAGCCTTTTCCTTAGTGTTCTACATTGTGTGACATTGGCTTTTTACCTTTTCTCCCGAAGTTTTGAGGTTCAAACCCTACTGAATTTTCTCCACACTCAGTTTTCTAGTTAATCCCAGGTGCCTATACTCTTGCCTGCACATCCCCCAGCGCTCCCTGACACTTCATCAATGGAAAAAACCTGCTTCATTACCAGAGTTTAGCTGCTGGGGGAGACCAGTATTCTTTTCATTATACTCTTTCCTAATTAGAGCTGATGTTAGATTGTTGAGCAGAGGGGAGGGAATGCCCAACAACATCTTCCATCTTCCTTATATAAAACAGGAGAGACACTTGTTCCTGACCCACGTGATGCGAGAAGTCACTTCTTTACACTTCACTTCTTAAGTCCCACTTGGACAGCATTGTAAATGTCTTCCCTGTGACATTTCAAGGAGTGTGCTATTAGACCCCACATTTTTGCAGCTGTTTGTTATCTAAAGAAAGACTGCCTTAATTTGGTGATTGTTTTTTCAAGCTCCTTTTTGGTCTGAATAGTTTATGCAGCTGACAAGCAGATGGAGGGGCTGAAGAGAGTTAATATTTAAAATGTTTTGTATGCAAGATGAGCAAAGTATGTTTATTCATGCTGACATGCCATGGGAGAAGCTTGGATTTCCATGCAGGGCACACTCAGATGCCAGGACGGAAATACCTCTGGAGTGGGTTCTCAGTGCCCTGGTTTTGTGGCATCCACTTATTTTCTGCATGTCCAGCAGCAATGGAGGTAAGAAGAGGGGGCTTGGAGAGTTAGCAAAGGGAATCATTGCAGTTACCCTGATAAAATGCCTTCTGAACATGTACAAAGTGCAAACTGTCCCTACTACTATGAGAGGCTGGTGCTAAAGCATGATGGTTAGAACAGGCTGGACGAATACTCAGTGCCTGCTTCCTAGCATTCCATTCAGCTTCATGAGTAGTTTAAAACATGCAATTTCTCGTGCACTAGCAATAGGTTGAAGCAAAAGAACACACTCTCTCAGCCAACTCCGTGGCTGGCAAGATCACAGAACAGATTCTCTTAGAAGCTATGCTACAGCACATAGAGGACAGGGAGGTGATCTGAGACAGCCATCACAGCTTCACCAAGGGCAAGTCCTGCCTGACCAACCTAGTGGCTATCTACAATGGAGTGACAACATCAGTGTACATGGGAAGATGGATGGACACAGTCCCCCACAACATCCTTCTCTCTAAGTCAGGGAGATAAAGATTTGATGGGTGGACAGTTAGGTAAATAAGAAACTGGCTGGATGATCAATCACATCCAGAGGGCAGTTGTCAATGGCTTGATGTCCAGGTGGAGAGTAGTGGCAAGTTGTGCCCCTCTGGGATCTGTGCCAGGACTTGTACTGTTTAATATCTTCATCAATTGTGGTACTGAGTACACACACTCTCAGCAAGTCTGCTGATGACAGCAACCTGGAATGCAGAAGAGAAGACTTCAGGGAGATCTCATAAGGGCCTACCAGTAACTGAAGGGAGCCTACAGGAAAGCTGAGGCTAGACTATTTACTATGTAGCAATAGGATGAGAGGTAAAGGTTTTAAACTGGAGCAGGGTAGGTTTAGGTTTGACATTAGGAAAAAATTTTTCACCACGAGGGTGGTGAAGCTCTGGAACAGGTTGCCCAGAGAGGTGGTGGAGGCCCCATCCCTGGAGAAATTCAAAGCCAGGCTTGATGAGGCTTGGAGCAACCTGATCTAGTGCAGGATGTCTCTCCTCACTGCAGGGGGGTTGGACTAGATGGCCTTTGAAGGTCTCTGTCAATCCTAACTCTCTTGGAACAGAAGTGAGCAAGAGACTTTTATGCCCTAAATGACACAGACAGGCATTTGTCAGAGCTTGTGACCTAGCTAAACTGTCTATACCAGGACAGCCATTTTACAATAACCCAAAGCAGGAGGAAATCATCAATAATTGCATCAGTATAGCTTTATAATACACATCCGCTGTAAATTTATACAGGGCAAGTGAAGAGAGTCAGGATTTGGGAAAGTCTGAGACAGAACTTGGCCACTCTGCCGTATCAAAAGCACACTAAAAATCAGCCCCCAACATCCTCATGCATTTCAAAAGGCAAAGATGTTTCTAAAACACAAAGACTTTATCAGCTTTTTTGATGCCTTGTGCTGGACATTTATAGGGACCGCTGGAGGTCATCTGGTCCAACCTCCCTGATCAAGAAGGGTTTACCAAGAGCCAGGACCTTGTCCAAATGGATTTGGACTACCTTTAAGGCATGAGACACCACAACCTCTCTGCGCAACCTGTGCCAGAGCTTGGTCACCTCCAGTTAAAAAGAGTTTCCTGGTGTTCAGACAGCACCTCCTGCATTTCAGTTTGTGATCATTAACTTTAGTCCTGTCATTGGCCACCACTGAGGAAAGGCTGACACCATTCCCTTTCATACTCTCCCTTCAGATATTTATACATATTGGCAAGATCTCCGTCCCGCCTTTTCCTCTGCAGGCTGAACAGTCCCAGCACTCTTAGCCTCTCCTCAATTGAGAGACACTCAAATCCCTCAATCATCTCTGTCACCTTTTGGACTCTTTTCTGTATGTCCATCTCTCTCTTGTATGGAGGAACCCAGAAGTGGACACAGCACTCCAGGTGTGTTGAGCAGAGGGGAAGGACCCACCTCCCTTGACCTGCTGGCAATACTTTTTCTAATGCTGCCCCAGATGCCATTAGTCCTTTTTTTTTTCCCCCACAGGGCATGCTGCTGGTTCATTCCAAATTAGGTGTCCCAGATCCTTTTCTGTCAAGCTGTTCACCAGCATATATTAATGCATGGGGTTGTTCCTCTCCAGGTGCAGAACTTGGCACATGCCTTTGTTGAACTTCACAAAGTTCCTGTAAGCTCATTCCTCCAGCTTGTCGAGGTCCCTCTGGATGGTAGCATGACTCTCTGGTCCATCAGCTCTCCCTTCCAGTTCTGGGTCATCAGAAAGTTTGCTGAGGGTAGTTCTCTGCCCATCATCCAAATCATTAATGAACGATGTTAAAGAGGATTTGACTCAGTATTGACCTCCTGAGGTACACTGCTAATTACTGGCTTCCAACTAGATTTTGTGCCACTGATCACCAGTCTCTGGACCTGACTATTTTCAACCCATACTTCAGTAATTTCATTGCAGGGATCTTATGGAAGACAATGCTGAAAGTCTTACTGAAGTCTACGCATAGATATTATCTACTGCTCCTTCCTTGTCTAGAAATTCACTGTGTTGATCATGCATGACTTCCCCTTATGAATCCATGCTGACTGCTCCCGATGACTTTCTTGTCCTTTATGTGCCTGCGTATAGTTTCCAGGATTATCTCTATCCATCAGTGATCAAGGTGAGGTTGACTGGCGTATAACTCCCCGAGTCCTCTTGAATATAGCAGTGATGCTTGCTTTCTTCTAGTCTTTGGGTACTTTTCTCAGTACCCAGAATTTATCAAAGAAACATTAAATAAAATAAAGACAGTATTAAATCTTTAGTACTGCTGGGTCAAACTCAACCTTTCAGATATACTTTTATGTTGAATAGTGAGGCAGCGTTGTTCTCTTGAAGATTTTAACACGTGCCCTAATTGTTAAAACATGACATGTCTACTGGCAAGTGCACAGAACTGAGAGAAAGGCAAGGTACAGTGATGGGCAGGTGGAAGAATCAAATCTGAGACAGTCAAAAGCACAGTGATCAAGGAGTATACCGAGACCAGTGAGCTGTGATGCCTGGTAATCCCCCCACTGATACCTTGCACAGTCTTTGTATCTGCTCCAAAATCCTGCAGATAGAAGGCAAGTGCTGTACAGTATTCTCAACTGGGAGAAAAAAAAAGACAGTATAAAAACTCTGGAGAAGAATTAGTCAAGACAAACGGAAATAAAAATGCCTCCCAAAAATATGTCACCCATGATAGTTTGCAGAGGCAAAAATCTTCTCTTTTTGCTGCTGCAGAGCCTTTTTGCATCTGTCATGTTACATTAGAAAACATGATGGAGCTGAAATTAAACAGTGCACGGCAAAATGACAGCAGCACTTCTAACTGCAGCAGAGTATCAGAGTTTCTCTGCTACCTTGAGGGGGAAGAAGAAATGGATGATGGAGTCTCACACAGCTCTATGGTCCCCACAACTGCCCAGGTAGATCTGCCTCAGCACGTATGTTTCCCCAGGCAATGCAAACAAAAAATGGTTCTGGCTCAAATAAAGGGTGAAGGACACGAGGCACCTACACCCAGTTAACAGGGAAAAGGGAAGGAGGCTCTGGGGGTGTTTTGGCCCTGAGATACCAGCCACTCCTTCTCCTGAAAGGAGCAGAGGGAGCTTGTAGGATCAGCTGGAGAATGCCCTGATGGGGAGATTCAAGAAGGCACCAGACTCCTGACAGAGAAGTTACTTCCCACTTTGAGGATGTTGTGCAGCTACAGGGTCTCTTCTAACACCGACTCCAAACAGACCAATTCCTATCAAAGGAGCTGCCTGCCATCTTTCTTTCAGAACTCAAATATGGATATTGGGGCAGGGAAGTACTTGCATTGAGGCAGAGAGTCTTTCAGGCACCTGGTGCACCCAGACAAGCTCTTTTTTTCACTTTGCTCACAGGCTTAGCTGGCTGTGGGCCAGTTGATGGGGTTGTGAAAAGACCTTCATGGCAGATGGCCAGGAACCTTTCCCTGTTGCTTCTGTGAGAGCCTCCTGGGGATAGCATTTACATCTCTGCACCTGAGTAACAGGGCATGAGTGCAAGTGATCTGCCATCCCACCACATGACCAGAGTCCCCTAGATGCTGCCATCCTGCCATATGACTGAGGTTCCCATACACATGCAGGAGAAGGAGACCTGGTCCAAGCAGTGTCCTTATTCCCCACAGAGGGAGAGGGTCAGTGCCGTTGTAGCCCCTGCTATTTGAGATCAGGATCTCCTGCTTGTAAGGCTAGTTTTTAAATCAAAGCCAGTTGATTGCAGGGAGCCAGGAAGATTGTGTCTTGATTACTGTTGAAAGGAAATAATGAAGACTCTTCCCAGCATGCTGAAAGCCTTAGGTATTCTTCAAGATAAATAGTCCAGACTGACATTATAAATGCCTGCTCATTTAGAAAACACAATATATTGAATGCTTATTTGATTAATTGCTCATTAGCCAGTCATGTTGGTGCCTTCTGAATTCAGGGATGTCAGTGAAGATCCAGGTTATAGAACTTACCTCAGTGCTAACATGCTTTCCCAGTAGTTTGCTCGTGTAATAATTATTTATCACCAGAAAGACAAGCAATGAACATTACAGGCTGCATACTCAGAGACACAATGATGTGATCTACTGCACATGAGAACACTTCCACTTCATGAATGTTATTAACATAAACAGTAATTTTATATGGTGAGGTCTGAGGCTAAGGGCTTAGTTTAATCCTGACACATGGTCCGTACAGTGCCTATGAATCCTTGTGCACTGAAATAGGAACATAATACTCATCCATGCTTTCCTCTAAAAGAGCAGTTGTAACTTTTCTGCATATATGCAAAATAAGTTTTTGTTCATCTCTAAGTGGTACTCATGTTACCAACCTTACACACTTGTACCAGGTGCAATACTGAGTATGCTTGCTTTCTTGGTACATTTGTGCAAAAGACATCTAATCTTCTGGAAAACAAACGTAAAACATGAAATCCTATTTACTACAGGACCAGCTCTTCAAGAAGCCATCTCTACTTGCTCACACACCATAAACTGCCTACGAAACTCCTGGATTTCTGGACATATTTTACCATGCACACAAATTAGACTTGCCTCTCTATCAGTCCTTCTTGTGCTTACAGTAGTAGTCACAATGCACACACATGAGCACATATATATTTAAAAGCTGATTGGAATAATGATAAAAATTTGGTTTTGTGTTTGACACCTTTACAAGGATTACTTATGTTAATCTCCTTCATGTGTTGCCAAATGGGCCATAATACATTGAGGGGGGAAAAAACACACAAACCATAACTTCTGAAAGAGGTTAAGTATTTTGCTCTAAAAGCAGTTTCTCCATCTTACAATCATGGGCCTATAAAGTGAAATTTATTCCTGCCAATCTGCTTCTACTGATGCTGCCATCTGATTTGTTTCCATTATGGAAATTACAGGGTCATCAAAGCTGAGCAACTGTTGTGCTTGTGATTAACTCCCCACAATCAGCAAAAAGAAAACATCAAGATTTACAGTTGGAACTTTTCAAGAAAGAAATTTATGAGCTACTTCTTGATGGACCTGCTCTAAAATGTCAGCATTCTCCAGCAAATGGAAAAAAAAAAGAAACCCAACATGCAAACTACCTTGTTTTCTTCTTCTAAATCCAGAATATAATATTTCACATCAGCTACTTTCTTGCTAGTATTTATTTCACCTGTTTTTATTAATATTTGTCTGTCAGGAGAGCTCTGTTTGCACTCCACACCATCTCTTGTTTACTGGAGAAATAAAAGTCTAGTTCTATTACTGACATATGTTCTTTCATTACTGCCACAAGTTTGCACTATATTACCATGAATTATTTTGCCCGGCAGAGAAATGTGGTTTCCTCTGAGGTAAAAGCTGACACTGGTTTGACACTTAAAAGCAGGACTGAAATCAATTCATGCTAAAAAAAATGAAGGACACCACAACCCATGGACACTGTCTTGGTGGTCTTGACAGCATAAGGCCTGAAATACAGACTGTGTCAGGGAGTTGAAGAGGATGGGAAGCACAAAGGGGAAATAATAACTCCATAACACATTCTGCCTTGACTTCTTTAGAGGAAGTATGAGAGAAACAGATGCTATAATGACAGCACAGAGGGACTTGAGCAGCTTCCCTGAGGGAGGGCAACAGGAGCAGTGACAGACCCCAGGAATAACAAATTCCTTCCCCAACTGGCAACACCTCTGACTGAAATGAACTTTTGACACAGAGAAAACTCTTTCCATTTCATCAGCAGCCACACGGGTGCCTCTGGGGAGATCCTGCCCTTAAATGCCACTTCCTGGTGCCTACCATTAAGAGTACTCTTCTCAACACAATGTTCTTCCTCCTTTACAGTAACATAAATAAATTGTCTCTGCGTATTTGGAACCCCACCTCCTAACATGGAGAGACACATCTGCCCAAGGACATACTGTAGCACTACTGTGAGGCTTTGCTTTCATACATAGCAGAACAGCCGCTGGCCCTGGTTGAGCAAAACTGGTGATGGCAGGGGTTCTCTCCACCCCAAGGTGGAGCTGCAACAGAGGAGAGGTCACACTGCTAGAGCCCCACCAGATCGTAGGTCAAGGACATTGTTCATCCCACAAATGAAGAAGCATGCTGGGGTGATTTATTTTGTAGTGACATTACCCACTGTCACTTCCCCTTTCCCTTGATTGCTCCATTGACCTTTTGCCACAGCAAATTACTCAGATGAAGCAAATTTATGCTATTAGCTTTTGAAACTCATATCAAAACAATAGTAAAAACATAACTCGTGATGTTAGACTTGTCTTTTTCAATGGTGAATCATGATGTTAGCCATGAAAATTCCTAATATAAGGAGACAGGTCCAAACCATGCTCAGAAATGAGGATCCCTGCCCTACTAAAACCTAGAGTTACATGTCTAAAGAGATTCTGATGTGTTTCTTCAAAAGCACACAAAATTTTGCTGTCAATGAGAGTTTGTCAACTAGGGCAATTTCCCAAAGTTCACAGGTACATTTGAAGATCCCAACACCTCTCAATAATATATATATATGCATACCAATGCATGTATTTCAGTGGCATGACCGAAAGCCTTTAGAAGACGCAAACTTCCTAAAGTGTTTTAGCTACAAAGCCATCTTTCTAGGGCATCAATCACAGAAAAGAGATCTGACAAGACCCCTGAGAACCTCCATCACTAGTGACCCTGTGCAGAACTGAGTTCAGTTTTGCTCAGAATATCTATTCCTGGCAGCTGAGCCCAGGTGTGCAATGATAACTTTGTTAGAGCTTGTAGACCATAGGTAATCATCTGCTTTTCTTGCCTTTCTCCAGAAGCTAATGGCAACCTAGATAGCTCCTTTGGGGTTTGTCAAAAAAGTAGTTTTCTCATGAAGCTAAACAAAGAGGGGGGGAAAAAAGTAATTTTCCCTAGGTACCATCATACCTAAAACCCAGTCTCTGCCTTTTGCAGCTTTTGTCAGACATCCTCATTCATGCATCTAGTTCTGTCACATCGTCCCCTCTAATCCAGGATTTAGATGAGCTTGTTCACTACAATCCCATTTCCCATGTGATTTATTCACAGCACCCAACACGTGAAGAGGCAAACTCCACACACGCACACTCACTGATGCTGGGGATGAGCTCTTGCTTTAGGCACTTGCTTTTCTCTCATTAGTGGAAGCTAACAATGAGAATTGTAGACGTCAGAGGTAATTAGGAAGAAATTACTTCACGTTCCCCAACAAAATGAGGCCTGTGAATAAAGAAAGCTTAATCCTGCTGTCTGCCCACTGTTTTTATCCCTAAACGACTCAGAGATGGGGAGGCCACAAAAAGCTCTCCACAGTGCTGGATGAGGGATGGCCATGAGGAGATTCAGCTGAGCTCAACAAGGCCCTGTTCCTGCCATCCTCTGGCTGAATAAACCCTCCCCTCTACCAGATTGCAACACTGTTTAAATAATTATCTGCTACAAAATTCTGAATCTCCTCACAGCTTTATTTTTTAGTTAATAAAAATGACCACTCCAGAAATACTCAGTCTCCTCATTCTCTGAAGGAACTGCGGAGCATTTTAATGACCATGCAAACCTTGCAGACTGGTCTGTACCTCTGCCACCTTCATGGTGATGCTGAAATTGCTATCCTTTTCCCAAACTTTCATTTTTTTCTGCTCTGCTTTCTGGTTCATATCCCTCCTTCTGTTTCCAAACACACTTGATTGCTATCTCTCCTGAGTACTCTTCCTCATGTCAAGGGGCACAGGGACAACTAGCAGCTGATGTTGATAACTCCAAAAAACCTGACAGCAGCCACATGACATCTGAAAAATCAGTGGCAATTTTTTATACTTGTGGAAAGTCACCAAGTTCATTTCACCACAGGATTTCTGTTTCTAGGGAGTATTTTTCAAAATAGCTGAGGAAGATGTGGTATCGATTGGGGAATGCGTAGAGAAGATTACCTTTCTGATCAAGGTAGTAGGTGACCATCACCTGTCAGACCTGCTGCTCTATAACAAAGATTTATGTCCTTTCATGTTGTATTTCTCAGTCACAGAAATGTCAGTACTACTTCCAAGGCATCACCGGGAGAATAAACACATCCAGCATGTCCATATCTCATGCATATATATTTACAGCAGTACACACACAGGCAGTGCCTCTGAGATCTCTTTTCATACTTGCTGTCCTTTGCCTCATGATACTTGCTTCACATCAAGATTCTTCTACTTGCTAATGTAAGGACAGCACTGTGTTAAGTACTGTAGCAAATAAATATAGGGCTATACAAGAAACAACCACAGCACTAAATTATATATGACAGAGGAGCTTGCCATTAATTCACTGCTTTAATGCCAGCTGAACAGAGTAAAGTGCTTACAGGATTCAGATGAGCAATGTAATGTCCATCACTCCAAATCATGTGAGAAGCAAAAGGTATTCTGCAGACATTGTAAAAATTTTCCCTCTTCATTTTTCATTTCTAATGCAATGATTTTCTATATAATTATTTAGTTAATGCACAGAGGTCTGTACTCTCATTTAACCTCTCTTTGCTTTCACACTGGGCATAGTCTTGGGTACAATGTGACTCCTGCAGTCTCTTTGCATGCATCTCCCATTATTGCTGGCCCTCTTCCTTGCCAGGAGATGCTGACAGGCCATGACTTTACCAGTGCCCCTGGGAGAACATCCAAGCTCAGACCCAGAAAATGTCATTCCCCAAATACTCCTCACTCCTCTCAACCCAACAGCCACTGAAAGCTCCACACAGATCTTTCTGCCCTTTGTTGTAGCCTGGGGAACCAGTCCTTCCCAGAAGGTCTGACACAGCCGGAGAGACCGGAAGAAGTCTGTCTTTTCCCACTGCCTGTTAACTTTGAGAGTCCTGTTTTTCATCCTGTTTTCCCTTTTCCATCTTACAGTCACAAGCACTTCTTGAGCAGCTGTGAAGCTGTGCAGGCATCAGAGGGATAAAAGAGAGGAGGAGCTTGGGAGAAGCTGAGCAGGCAGGAATAATGAAAGCCATACGCACTTAAAGATTTACTTAGTGCAGAATGTCTGCTTTTCAGAGCAGAAATTAATGGAGCTGTAAGGGTTTTTAGCAGCCAAGAACATAGCCTCCAGCATCCATTTCCTATTCCCAGGTTCCATACCATTATGAGCTCAAGTTCTGCATACTACCACACTATTTCTGCTCCTTGATTCATAGAAGGCATCACATTTTGGAGTAGTCCAGTATGATGTGGTTATAGGAAGATGTCTTATTACCATGTAAAGACTGTCCAGAAACAGTCTGTGATGCATTGGTCTGTTGGAATTGCTGGAATTGATGTGTCCCCCACCATCATGCCTTTTCTAGGAAGTATTTTGCCATCTTGGGCAAAGAGTTCCACTTCCACTAGGATCTACATTTGTCAAGTCTCAATGCAGGATACACATCTGTGAAACTACACTTATGTGAAGCATTTACATCAGGCACAAAGGTATTACTGTGTCTTATGGCTGAGTTAATATTCAGGTGTAGTTGGCCAGATCCCGCTGTAAGACAGGGTCTCTGCAGCCTCACTCCCACAACTGTTCTGCTGTAAACCAGGCCACTTATTCTCCCAACATGGGAAATGGGGGACATGATGAAGCCCACTCTGGAGTCTCTCTACCAGATGGTGGATGATATAATAAAGTCATAACAATTTTCTGGAACTAACTGGAGGTTCAGAGGTTTCAAGCTGTATTTAAATAGCATCTGAACAAAACGTTCTGAGCCAAATTTATTCCTAGTGCAGCTGCAAAAAGGCTGGAGGAACACCTGAGATGATTTTGGTCCCACACAGGATGTCAATGGTCAATCTCTCAATATGCCTGGCTATAAGCACCATTAAAAATTATGTTCTCTTTGTAGTACTAAACTCTGATCTGCCAAATGTGCCAGCCAATGAGCTCTTACAAACTAAATACCATGAGCATTATGCATAAATACTCAAGTATCCTAATCAGTCTCTTGGTGAAAATTAAT
Organism: Turnix velox; assembly: GCA_013400935.1. Lineage (NCBI taxonomy): Eukaryota > Metazoa > Chordata > Aves > Charadriiformes > Turnicidae > Turnix > Turnix velox. Next base: position 124,143 of record VZTY01015455.1, read on the forward strand.
TGGTCTATTACAGACAGTAACTATTTGCTGAAGTTTTTCATTCTGCATTTTTTTCCTTCAGTAACTAGCCTATGTGATTTCATTGGCTGGCTATTTTAAATGCTAGAGGACCATTGGTGGAATAATACAAATCACTCTGAAATCCAAAATTGCCAGCTGCAATTATAGTCCACATCTAGCATCTTCTCTAGGGACTATAAATGCTTCACCACTTTAATTTTGCTTGGCATGTGCATCACTGAGCGACAAGTATTGAGCAATGGCAAAGAATGGATTTAGTAATGAAATAAGGACAGTAAAGAAATACTAAAATGAAATATTCTCTTTGTTTCAATCTAGTATTTGTCAGTCTGTGCACATGGATACATCACAGTTAGAGACATAGCACTGGTAAGCGAGGTATCTTGCTTTTTGCTGCTGAAATATCTGTGGCTTTTTGCATATTAGATATGAGGAGAGTTTTAATATTTCTTGACTAACAACTCAAAAGGATAAGATAGTAAGTCATAAATGCTAGTAATTAAAAGATCAGTCTGGAAACCATATTATTCCAGATGAGGAATGTGAAATTCTACCAATTTCAGTGATGTTGCACTGGAATAAAATGGGAATGAAAAAGTAGTGCAGCTATTCTTTGAGCTCATCTACAAACAGTTTTAATTATTTGAGGTACTTGTGATTGCCCCTAAATCCTGGCTATATTAGGAGGCAGATCAAACATTACACCTCTGACTAAATGACCGAAGATGCAATTGGGAAACCAAAAATGACATTGTGAGAATATAGGGGGAGTGCATGTCATCTGGGTACTGGTGAAATTCGTTTCCCGTGTTAAAACAAGACACACTGAATAAAAATTCTTTAATGGAGAAGAAGCAGGTTTGGGAGAGGTGAGATATAAAACATCTACAATAAAAATCACCTGGGACACTGTGAGCTGTGCAGAGTCAATGTTTGCAAGCGACACTATTTACTTTCATCAGACAAAGCTGTTCAACTTCTGAGAGATCTGAAGTAATTTAGGCAATTGGGCAACACAGTAGAAATGTTGCTCAATGTCATTGCAAGGTTAAGCACTGCACAGCAAGATATGCTAAGACATAAAAATTTCAACTCTTCACATGCTTCAGAAGCATTCAAAATTAATCATACAAACAGTGGGATCTTGCTATCATGTGCTGCTCTTTGGAAACCAAAACTCTATGCACAGCTGCAGTCTAACAAGGTATTAATCTATTATCTAACAAGGTTGAATAAAGACTGGACTGAAAAAATCACAGTATCAGCAATAGTGGAGCACCATCTTGCATAATTTTGGGATCACACCCGAGGCCCTTCAACAAGAATACTGAAGAATTCAACAAGAATAAAGAATGAATGTCTTAGAGTAGGCTAAACATGATCTTGTGCACAGACACTTACAAAGCCAGACTGGAAATAAGTGATTAGTTTATTTTAAAGAGGCAATAAGCAAGTCTGTGAAAAAAAATAGATAAAAATGTTGAAAGAGCTGTTTACCAGGAGCAATTTTTATCTCCTGTCTCCACAACATGGTAGTTGTGTTCCTCTCTTATCGTCATACCACAAAAAACCCCACCAAACAAACAAACAAAACCCAATAACAACAACAAAAAAAACCCCAAAAAAGAAAACCACAAGGAAGTTCCTAAAAACTGGTTGGAGTTTTCTCAAAGTCAAGCTGGAGAGCAACTAGCAGCACTCACCAGATTTGCATACCACCAAGTTGACAACATAACAGTATTAAATTGATTACAGAAATTGCAGCTGCAGCACTGGAGGCTCTGACCTGATCTAGTTTATGAATTCTTAACAGAAATCTCCAATATTTAATGGCCACTCTTTACCCCATGCATACAGAAAACCAGAACAGCTGATGAGTAGCAGTATTATGAGGAAGAAAGAGTGTAGACATGATTAATCCATCCAATCTGACTCAACAAAAGGAGGTACCACAGGATATAAGTATTTTGGATCAGGAAAAGACTCAGGGGAGATGCAGTCAGAACAGGAAGTTGTACATCTGCCTTCTGTCCAAACCAATACCCTATCAAGTGCCACCTGCAGCTACAGTCCAAAATGTCATCAAAGTTGGACATTTCCCCATGGAGTGCTGAAAAAAACCCAAATCCACACAGTTCCTCCTGGCACTTAACACAACCAAGGATCCCACAGGATATGTCAAGAAGATGAAATATGGTGTTGTATGGGAAGCTATATTTGAACAGAAATAGTGTCCATAGTCTTCCCCCTGTGGCCCCCTCACACCTTTTCCTCTGGAGCATTGTGAACAAATAGATCTCAAATGCTTGCAGAACAATAAAACCTGCATTTCACTTCATATTTCCAAAAGCAAGAGCCAGAAAAAAATTTTGCTTCTTACCTTGTCAACTTTGTCCCAATCTGCTGCCTGAGTTCAAGCCTCTCCTCATCAGTCTGCATGGGGAGGATATTCTTCTCCTCCAGCTCTCGCTTGGAAGGCCTGTTGCTGAGTTTGATTGCTAAAGAGTCCTTCCTGCAGACTTTCATTGCCAGGGAGCCTGTGAGAGAGAAGAGAGGCTCTGCCAAAGGGAGTGTCATCATTTCAACATGCAGCAGGCAAAGAAGTACTAGCCAAGGGAGGATAGCAGGATCTCATTTACACTGGACTGTGGGAAAAGGGGAGTCAATTAACTTCACATGCTCGATTAACCCCAATTCACATCATAATAAGGAAAAGCTGAATTTGGTAAGTATGTAGGAAAAAGAAATTGAAATATTGCTCCATAGAGGGAAATGGAGAGGAAGGATTTGTTTCAGAATTCCTAGTAGCATCTGTGGCTTTCTTTAGCACAGTCTTTCTAAACCATGTAGCTGAATGAATAATTCAACCTCAGAGTCTGGGCAGGCAGCAGAGCTACAGCATGTGGAAAAAGAGGTATCTTTCTCTCATGCAATGTACTGTCAAAACATTTAAGCTAGCATATGAGGGAATCAAAAGTCCATCAGAAGCAGCATAGATCTCTCTGCACATTAATTACTTGTCAGCTAGTGACAGGGGCAAAGACACTGTGAAAGCTGTGCCCTTACATGGATCAAGTTTACTTTTCTAAGCTTGCCTCCAAAGCAGTTTAAGCAGAGATTATAGATGCAAACAGACATAGAGACGCAAAATCATGAGAGATTTTGGGCTTTGGCACAAGAGCATGAGAGAGAGCAGTAGTTCTCTGTTTCTTAGTTTAAGAGCAAAGACTGCTTAATTTCACTTGCAGGATAATGGAGGATTCTAAGGAGGTGAAATATGCTTATTTTAGCAGCTTCTTTATTTGTCTTTTAAACAGGATGCTGTTTGTTGGTACTTCTCAGCTCTCAGAAGAAAAGAAATCACAGGGCCTGAAACTTCAGTTTGAATTTCAGGATGACAAGCAGTTATCACACATAAAGTATAGCATTTTGTCTTTACTGGAAAATCCCACAATGTCATACTGAGGCAGGAGATTGTTCTGTCAGACAGGTAGTAATTGCAATGTGACTATCAATTAACCTCTTCTCACGTGAGCCTGATTCTCTGAACTTGATCCCTTTCAAAGTATTAGCAGGCTTATAGTTCAGATATGATTTAATACTTACTACATACTAAAGCTCTCATCCTCTATCAGTGGCACATATTTAATCCTACTGAAGCAACTCTTTTGAGCTATTCTTGAACAAAGCCAAAGACAGAGATTCCACACACCACAGACACTTGGGAAAGTGAATCCAAAAGTCAGTTTAGAAGTGAACCAGTTGTAAGTCAAAACCAATTACTTGAATTCTGTCTGATGGCTACAGATAGAGATTCATCCAGATTAGGGAAATCACTGTAAATTCATATTACTTGTTATTTTGGATTAATCTACCAAGCATCCTCATGCAGCCAAATACTGAAACCTGCAAAAGCCACAGTCAAGAAAGAAAATTTGCACGATTTGTGTTTCCCTTGTACTCTGAAAAATTAAGTAAATGAGGAGTAAAAAAGGGAATGAGTCTTACTTGTAAATAGTGAGTTATCCTCATCTTCATCTTCTTCTTCTTCCTCTTCCTGTCTTGGATAGAGGCAGGAAGAGTCTTCATAATCAGTTTCATGAGGCACATTTTCTTTATTGTCATCGCATTCGATCACAACAGTTGGCACTTGTCTCATGTCTGGAAGGCCCCCAGGTCCTGTTTTTGTAACGCTGTCACCTGTGTGTAAACCAGAGCTGTTGGGAAAGAAAAACAAACACATAAACTAAAGGAAACAGTTCAATGGAGAAATAAATTGCTTCTGTACCTGTATTTAGGAAAAAAGTGGCCTTTTATCTCTTTTTGAGAAGAAATGAGGAAAGAAAGATCTTCAGGACCAGCAAGACATCTAAGGGTTTAAAATGAGTAGGCATTAGATTTAAGGTAGAACATTTGACAGGGAGAGGTAGGAGAGCATGCAAACAGAAATGCTACCACCCAGGACTGAGAACAGCAAATACAATCTCACAGCTCAGTGGAAACTGTAGGAGCTACTCAGAGTGACAAGTATGTCATCAGTCTGGTGTCTGTGTCACCTCTCCACTGATGGGAAGGCAGTAAGAAAATGCCTTACCTCCATGAAAAAGGTGAAATGAGAGTGGGAGGAAGAAAAGGTATAGACCATAGGGGGGGATTGTAGAAAGGCAGGGGGAAACTATCACTTGCACTCTTTGGACGAGATGCTGACTGACTACAGAGGAAGGAATGATGTGACTATGTGAAGGACAGGGGATCAAGCATGTGAAACTGGGCTTAAAGAAAAGAGACTTTGTGAGTTGGTGAGAGGGAGGGAGCTGAAACCTGGACGGTTTCTTTGCTAATGACACAGTTATGTGTTGTGGGGGGTGAAAAGACTCCAGCTAGGAGTTGGAGAACAATCTGAATTGGAGCTAACATTGTATTTCTTATGTCACAAAATGTGATGTGTTATGTTATGTGTTATGGGGGGTGAAAAGACAATATTCCTCCTCTGTCCTGGCTGCTCACTCCAGCTAGGAGTTGGAGAACAATCTGAATTGGAGCTAACATTGTATTTCTTATGTCACAAAATGTGACTGACCATTTTCTGCTGTTTACTAAGTTCAGATCTGTCATAAGACCATCTAGCTCTATCTGTTTATGTTGATATGTTGATTTCAAAGCCCTTTACCAAGGAGCATATTAATCACAGAAACACAGAATTATTTAGGTGGAAAACACCTTCAAGATCATGGAGTCCAACAGCTATCTTAACACCATGAAGTCCACTACTAAACTACGTCCCTAAGCACAACATCTACAAAACTTTTAAATTTCTTCAGGGATGTTAACTCAACCACTTGCCCTGGGCAGCCTATTCCAATGCTTGATAACCCTTTCAGTGAAGGAACTTTTCCTAATGTTAAGTGGTAAAGTGGTTAAGTGGTTAAGTGGAAAAGGCAAAAGGAAAAGCCAGGAACAAAAACAAGTTTCTCGACCCATTTTTGTCTAATGGTTCATGTTGCTTTTCCAATATGGAATGAGAGACTGTCAGATAGAAATACGGCTGCTCAGATTTATTTTTGAGTCAGCTGTTACTGCTGTCTCTTAAGCCTCACCAGAGGTTACAGCTGTATAAAAGGTGGGGAACATTTTCCTGTTGGACACTCTCTCTATGTCAAATTTCCATTTAACTTTCCACAAGAACATAGATACAAAACCATATGTGCTGGTGAAGTGTACCTGAGGCACTCAAATTTGGCTCTGATTTTACCAAGTGTTCAGCAGCCTCTTTTCTTGAATATTTTAGGATGTTCAGAATACCAGAGGAATTCTGCATCTTGAAGAAAACATTTCTTGCTTCTCTTTAAATTATTTTCTATGGAGTCAACTTGAAACACGTCTCTTTCTTCAAAGAAATAATTTTCTTAATTGCAACATTCAGTATTCCAGACACTAACCAACAATGGGATGCACTGCTTTACTGGATGCCTTGAATAGAGTAATCCCATTTCCTTAGTGATAAACATAAAAGATTCACAAAGAACTGGCTTATGAAATTTTGTATTAGACTTCAATGTGTTTGACCCCCAATTTTTTTTTATCTTGCAAGTCATCAGCTGTATTCTTGTAGTAACACATAAATACACTGCAGCATTTAAAAAACTTTTAACTAGCTTCAAATTTATTGGTATGCTTTAATATTTAAAATCATATTGATGTAATTTATAAAATCTGTTTGCTCTGCAACATATTCTTTTGTGTAACTCTTTTTTAAGAAGAATGGTAGGAAATGAAAAAACCTGGAATTAAATTTGCAAGAGAAACTAAAATGCTGTGAGGTTGTGTTAACATTGCTTAAAAAAGCAAACAGAACAACTTGCAGTGGTGAAAATGATCACTGGATTGTTTGATTAATTTTAAATCAGTATGTACAGAGAGAGTAAGTATGAGTTCACAAAGTCCTTTCTGGAAGTGTAAATAGCAGGGGCAAAGTACCTTATCATCCAGGACTGTTTGGTGCTTTCCTGCTCTCTGAAGGATGAGTGTAGGTTACAGATGAATCCTCATGGGTGTGCCCATAAGGCAGCAGATACCAAAGTGGTTCACCAATTCAGGTTATCAAGCAGGTATCAATTGGCTACAAGGTTTACAAGTTACCATGCTAGATCTTTATTTGAACTACTGATCTAGAAATAGGCAGCATCTCATCTCATTGTAATTTTTCTGAATCATCCACTTTCTTGATAACACTCCTTTCTATTTTAAGCCCCTCGTTTTTTCCTGGTGTTTTGTGTTCTTGATTAAAATCAGCCTTTTCCACAGCAATTCAACTAAGTCAGCTGTGTTAGCAAAGCACTTGTGAAATACATGCAGTATTACAGTATACTTAAGAAAGACAAATCAAGGTCACAGGCATTTTCTATTGGGTATAAATTCCTCTGGGTCATTAACAAATTCTCCAAGTTACAGGTGGTCTATACCACAGAATTTTATATCATTATTTACCAAAAAGCACACTATTGTGTGCTTTTAAATCAGCTACATATTTTTCAACAAAATTAGAGAACACAACTACAGCTTTGAATATTTCATAGCTAACAAGCACCTGCAGTTATTGTTTCATCACCTTGCTGACACAGAAAACAACAAATGATGCTACTATAGTTTTAATGTTTCTAGTGAGAAAAGATTTTAATAAAAAATCAGAATTTAAGCAAATGAGTGACTTGTACAGGAAAAAAATCTAAAAGGAAAAAAAAGTGAAAACCCTCCTGTAAAATTTACTGGGGAAAAAATAGCATGCTCCTCATGTGTTGTACCAGGCTCTTTGATTTTGGCATAAAGAGGTACATTTTTATCAGCATGTTTTCAGATCTACAGTGCACACTTCTGTACTCATCAGTTGAAATAAAAATCTGAAAGAACTTTAAAGCACTGCATATACATTTCTACAATGCAGACAGAGAGACAGAGACTAGAGGCAGAGCTATAAATATTTAGAGTTTCTATCCTTAGGCAATGCTAAAGTTTAGACAAAAAGCATTTCTCTTGACAAGTCCTATGGAAGATAAATGCTTTGTGTATCAAATTCATTTTATGAGATTTACAAGACATTGTCAGGAATGTCTGATGCATTTCATTTCATAAATCTATAGTCTGAAACTGAACCTGGTCTCTCAGAGGAACCGGTTTCACACACTGTCTTTTTGGACACAGGAATTTTTCATTGTCCTACTACAGAGGTGACTGTAGCCCAGAGTTGAGTCTTCAGTACATAGGCTGAACAAACTTAGGCCTGGATCAAATCTCTTCTGCACAATAGCCCAGAGAATAATTTAAATTAATTGTCATCTTACCAGGCAGACTGAGAAGTAGATGGGAAAGACAGAAAACAAGGTTATTTCAGATCAAGAACCATCCTCCCTAAGTCAAAATGAAAGATACATTCCAGTGTTTCTGAAGATTCTTTTGCTACTGTTTGTGATACAGGGCTTTTGGGCAAGGTCTCTCTTCTCAAATTCATTTGAGTCAGGAAGATGAAGCCTTCTATGGATTTCAGTGGCAGGGCTTATCATATTTTTACCAACTCTTAAAATGCATTCTGAAAAGGTAAAAACTGGTACTTGAATCTACAGTTTTACTTATGCTTGACATATAACCTTTGGGCTGAAGTGGAAAGTCGTCTGCAGTAGGGCACAAATTAGCAACAGAGGTCGCAGAAAAAAGGCTGCGTGGAAATTACACTCCTCCTTTCAGCTTAATCTATCATAAAGCTGGTAATTTACCAGGGAAAATAGAGGTAAACTGGCAGCACAAACGACATGTCACAATAGTCATACTATGACAAGGGACAGATTGCCCTTCTGAGAATAGGTTATGAATAGATGTTATGAGTATCAGAAAATGTTAGCAATCAAAAGCGTTAAGTGTGCAAATGAACTTAATCTTCTATAATGTCTGCAATAAAACTGAATAAAAAATCCAGGAATTAACTGCCATTTGAAGTCATAAGTACAACTGGGACTTGAATAGCTATGGCATGCTTTTAGTGTACTTTAAGACATTAAATTATTCATATGAGTAGTTAGTTATAGGTGAGGCAGTAACATGCATCTCTCCATCAGAGGGGAGAACAGAGGTTAAGAAGCTCTGTCACTTTCTCAAGGTCAAGTACAGGAAAATGACTTCTGGCATGCAAGCCAGTATGGAGGGACAAGATAATTTTTCTTTGGCAAGCACTTGGCTCACTGGCAAAGCACTGATTTGGAGTATTAGTCTTCAGATTTTATGAGACGCCAGAACTCCAGAGACATCATCGGCAAAACCAAAAATCTGATCACTAGAGGAAGATATTTTAGTCTTTTGTTCTTTGTTCCTGTCCACACTCATGGTCCTGCTGGAAGGAAGAGTTGTGAGGTCTAAGGAAAGTGTTTCAGGCAAAATGTGGAATTGACATAAACTAGTTATCGATTCAGTGCGTATCAACAGAATTTAAGAGACTTGGGGAGCTTCCGCTACATGAAGATCAAAGAAATTAGAAGCAGGGAAGAAAAAAAAAATTCCTGAAGGAAAAAAGAAAAGAAAAATGCAGAGCAGAAAACTGCTCTGCACTTGTCTCCCTTATTAAAAACAAAACACTACTCTAAATAATCCCTCAAACTACCAGATCTGGCAGCATTACTACTGCAGCATCATGGCAATCATTCTATAAAGCTGTAGGATTCTTTCAAAATAAAGACTGAGGTCAGCAAAAATAAATGCTGCCAATGAATTTACCATTTCCTAGAAGGTCCCTCGGGGACTTGTCAGGCTCTCTTTATCTCTTCAAGATTATTGACCCAACAGCAGTGACCCAGTACTTTGTTATCTTGGAAGGAACAGTAAAGCTCAGGATGTCACTGCATACCCTATGCACGCGACAGAAGTGAGCACGCTACCAAAATTTTAAATGAAGAAGAGCACATCCATGTATTTTTAACAAGCCCACACAATTTCTTGCCCGACATGTTCAATGGCCAGTACTGCAGTATGAGTCCTGTTGAGTTCAATCCAGATTTTAGACAAAGAAGGGAAAAGAACTACTGTCAAAAACCCTAGAAAGCAGTGGCACTCAGTGCAAATAATCCTCTCTCAAGTTAAATACATATATTTTAAAAATCTTCAGGAAAAGTCAGCTAGTTTACTAACATTATAACACTGCCTGAAAAGGCAATTAAAAAATTTAACAGCAAGCATCATCTCTACAGACCTGTAAATACTCTGAAATACTTTTACCTCTAAATACTCTGAAAATAACAATTACTGTTGCAGTTATCACCTATTATCTCTTGTGAATGCAAATGTCATCGATCTGTTCTGACAAGGAGGACAACTGAAGAACTCAATTAATGACTGAAATAAATTAATCAACATAAAAAAACTATGAAAAATCAACAATCTGCAGTATCACAAACTAGGATTAATTTTCATTTTACATGTGAAATATCAGTGCCACAGCCTTTTATTTTCTTCTGCAAAGACAGGCAATTACTTCATATTGAGAAATGAATCCTGGCTTATTAATTTTAAACAAAATAGCAGAGCTGGAGCTTGGAATAGTTAAATAGTTAAAATAGTAAAAAATATAGTTATAATAGTTATATTAGTTAAAATATAGTATATATAATACATTAGAATATATATTATTAGAATAATTATATTAATATACTATAATACAATAATATGTCAATATTTAATAATAAAATAATAGCACATAATAATATAATATATTGTATTATATAACTATATAATAGTTATATAGTTAAAATAGTTAAAATATAGTTAAAATAGTTAAATAGTTATACAGTTAAAAGTATCATCACCCTCTTTAAATGAGCTAAATAGTAGATGCGTAGAAATTGGAGCATTCATTGATGTGGGGGTACAGATGCCATAATGAAGTCATACTCTGAGAGATGTCACTGGGCACAGGAGAACAGAACACCTTCTACATGTGTGGGACCCAGACAGTAAGACCTATGCTGGGGAGAGTGAAGCTCCAAAGGAGCCTTTGGGAGACACCAGCTACCCTCTGTGTTTGGCACACCAAACTTTGGGTTCCCTGACTGTTTTTCATGCAGTAAGGACAGTCTGGGATCTTAATGAATTCTTTTAAACCGTGTTCCATAACAAAGTTAATACTATCACAAAGAGGTATTTGGGAAAATCATTAGATATTTTGTTTATTAGACCAAATGTTTTCACGTTGTCATCTAAGAGAAGCATGATCTGATGCTCCTAGAACAAGCTGGCTACAAAGCTGCCCTTGCTACTAAATAGAACATGTCATTTTTTGGACTACCTTCCCTATTCTGGGACTTGCTCGATTTTCCTCCACAAGATGAAACACATTCTCCAAAGCTTGCTGATCTTGCAGTCTATGAGGACAGCCTGAACTTATACAACATGATTCCCTTACTCAGACTATTTGAAGCAGTGTTCAGAGAAACCCACAAGCGACAGAAAACAGCCCCAAGGTAGGTAAGGCTCTTAGGATCAAATGCACAACCTTTCTCCAGATACAAATGGCTAGGAAGGTAGCTGCTGTGAAATAATGTGAAAAAAGATGTGCTTATTTTAAGATCAAACATATAAATCAAAATAAACTGAAACAGTATATTAAAACCCCTCAAAGTGGCTTTTTTTGAGTTAATTGGTAATATTAATCAAATGGGTGTGTAGCACATTTGTTTTTTGCGTCTCTTTTCTGAATCTTCCACTTCATCTCCTTTGTTTTTAAGCAATCCTCCACATAACCACAGTTCTGCAGTTATGCACTTTGCAGTCTATATTGCTAGCCAGGCATATCCTATTAACATCTTTTCCACTGTGTTATGTAGCTCCTTGAACAGGACAATGGGATTCAGGCAATTTGGTCCTGATTTCTCCTTTCTGACACAAACTTGTCAAATGAGCCTGGCAAAGGTCTTTCCCTGTCGCTGTTTCACCAGCAATGACTTCCCTGAAGCTGTCAGACTCTCAGGGGAGATGCCTCACTCAAGTACTATCAACATTAACTCAGGTGGTGATACTGATACTGAGGTTAGCAAGAAAAAGTGCACATCAATATATAATTTCAAAAGTTGATCCATTACCTTTCTAGCCTTTGCATGGTCATGGCTAGCGTTTTGTTCAGTTCCTCTATCATCCGGCACCCTGAAGGGTGAATGGGCAACGTGCTGGACCCAGAAGGGAGATGCTGGCTGTGGCTGCCGTACTGGAGCTGGTGCTGGTGAGCTGCTAACTGGGATGGCAGAACAGAGTGATGGTGCTGGGTCAATGGCTGCTGGGAGCTCTTCTGCGTGGAATAGGATGAGAGAGAGAGGTCTGGCCCCCCTAAAGGCATGCAAATCATGACTTTCTTTGGAGGTAGTGGAGGTGACAGTTTAACTGGCATACAAGGCAGTTTCACAGGAGCGCCAGGATCTAAAACAGAAGAAAGAGAGGTGCCGGTGTTAATTTTAATGTCACTAAGATGGAGAACAGAGTATCAGCTTGGGCAAGCAGATACTGAGGTTGCAAGAAACCACAGGAGCGTGCACCCCTTCCCTACTGCGACAGCAGTTTACACTCAGCAGGGTCTTCAGAAAAAACACTGTTGTTTTGTGGAACTTCAGAGACTCAAAAAAAAACCCTCCAAGGGCTCTGCATGCCCTTAAAGAAACACGTTAAGCAATGCTTAACAAGGCTTGCGGCACACAAAGCTCTAATCCTGCAAAACAGACCTGTAAGGCAGGAGTGATGTCTGCTGCTCAATAGGCACACAAATGGGGGAAAGCAATTCTGTGTCGGAAGTTACAGGATGAGTCACCACCATCACTGCTAGAGCAAAGGCTCAGGGACTCCTGATCCTTCTCAGCCACTGCAGTACAATTACTACAAGTTGCATGTCTTACAGCTTTGTAATGTGCAAAACATCTGGTGTTAAAAATCACATTACAAGGCAAGAGAGAAAAGAAAGAGAGCTTGAATACTAAGCAGGAGTGGTCTGGAAAAACAAAGGGTACAGGAGAAGAAAATGGGAAAGGGCAGAAGACTGTTAGAATTAATGTGTTCTTTTACAGTAGACTTGGTAGGCACTTTTTTCTTGACAAATGCACCGAATTTCAACCTTTTTAACACTAGGCATATTCCTGCCTATTGACCTGCCAGACAAAACCTCCCCTGACTTGTATGGGAAATCACTGGGAGGTTCACAAGCAAATTTGTCTGCCAGAACTCAACTGCAGGATGGAGACTTCTGGAGTTGCATGGTAAATGCATGTTTTTCTGTGGGGAAAAGAAATTGATGGGATGGCTTGTAGTTTCTAAGATGGGGGTGAAAATAGCCACCACATACACTAAGAGCAAAAACCAAAGCAGATACATATGCTCTGAGCTGCAGCTGTGAATTTGTGTTTTGGAGGAAGGCCAGGCCCTTTTCTGCCTAGAACACAATAGACACTTAATGCTGTAACGCAGCTCTGTGGGCAAGGCTTGCAAGCTTTTTGGCCACTAACTGCTTCATCACTCTTTTTGCTGTAACCTGGAGGAGGAACTGAAGGGCTAGATTCTCTTTTTGACCTGAGAAAGCTTGTGAGTGAAATGTTGCACCCCAGGTTTCAAAGTGGACCATCCTCCTGAGCAATACCAGATTTCTGAAGTCTTTTTCTAGATGGTTCTTTTTAGCATGAACTTTCCTATTCTATGCCTTCTTTTTACCTTACTACTTCCTGACCTGCTCTGGGCCACCTGTATTAGTATCCACCTCTACCAGCCACAACACATGTGGCTGATGGTGAGACTTCCAAGCACTAACATGTCCTCTAGAAAATGTTGAAGGACAGTAATGTAGAAAAAGATCACGCATGGAGCCAAACTCACACGAAATTAGACTTTTTTTAGTGCTAGTAGTAGCTTCATTGCATCCACAATGTCAAGTTGATACCAGTATTTTTACTATGCTAGGAACAACACACTGACAGCAAATCTTTTCTTTCTTCAAAGGGCTTACAGGAAAAAGACACAGAAGATGCAAAGGCTATGCAAAAATGACATAGAAACATGAAAAGAAAGTGGTCTTTCCATGTTGCAAAGTGCAAGTTTCAAGTCTTTCAGTGCAACATCTTATCCACTTGACATGTCTCACAAAGGTAAAAATTCTAATGATGACTCCTCCAAGGCTGAAATCTAACTCATGGGATTGCCAAAGCACACACTGCCCCTTTCTCTAGAGCAAATTGTTTCCTGTACAGCATAAAAAAAATATTCCCAGGATTTTCTATTCTAGCACAGGAAGGCCTGTGATTTCTTAAATATACACTATCTGTGCATATTTCTTCTTTGTATACTAAAAAAAAGAACATATTATCTTCAGTAAAGGATAACTGAAAAAGTAAGAAGTAAATCGTATACAGCCCTGAGAAAAAGGATCCTATGGGATTTGAGTAACAAAGTACTTTCATGCATTTGTGGTCCAGGAAATGTCACTTCTAGAGCTCCTGAATCATGACTATGCTGAGAACTGCACTCCCATTTTGAGAAGTGCAGGACTGACTGTTGGTTTTTGATCCTTTTCTGCTGTATCTCAATTAATGTCTTCATCTGACAGTGCACCATCAGTCTTTGTGTGATGCAGAGGTCACACACCTTAATGGTGTACTCAAAGACATTCCAACTACAGGCATCCCTTTCTTCTGAAAAAATAACTGGAACTATCAACAGTGTTCACTGCCTTCTATGAGTCTGAAGATTAGAGCAATATTTTATGTTGGAAGTGTTCCCAAATGATTCAGGTATAAAGTAAATAGGAACCCTTCCATCTTTCATCTAAAATACAGTGAAAATTTCTTTTCCTCTCTTATACAGTAGATAAAGATACTGCAGCTTTGAAGCTGCATACGAGAACAAGTTGAGCTTAATTACCCTGGGTAACCACATACTCCATAATGAACCAGATGTGCATACTCTGGTTTCTGATCTTCACAACAAAAGTATGGACCTTTACTTTTCACATAAATTCAAAGAAATCCTTCACATGGCCACGTTTTCAGATGTGTCAGCTGGGTGACTGCATTAGACACTTGCCAAAAACCTTGGTCATTATTTTTATTGTAAGGCTTTGTTGGGACAGACCGTGTTTCACCCAAGTTTCCGATCCTGTCTGACCCTAATGCCTAAATATAGCATTGAGAATTAACCAGAGGCATTAAACCTACTTGCCTGCCTTTCACCTTCAGAAGAATTCTCCTTGTCAGAAGAAATGGCTAAAAGGAGAGTGACTGCAATGGGAGCAGAGTGACTGCAATGGGAGCAGAGTTCAATCTATTCACTTGGAAATGTATTAGTCTTCACCAACACCAGTAATATAAGTTTTCCTGCACAGTCAGATCAGCAAGTGTTCTGATCAGCTGTAGCCTTGCTCAAATCCATGGGCTACAGACATGCTGTTGCAAATTGTGCTGCTACCATCATCTAGAGTAAATGAGAGGACAACTTGTCCCCGTGTGGAAGAGAGAGCCAGCAGTGCTTTGTGCTGTTTGTTTTAATTTCACAATTTATATGATGTATGAACCAAGAGTGGAAACTGTTATTGTCTCCAACGTGGAATATCCATCAGACATGGACATCTGTAGATAAATATGAAACTGGACAGCTGAAATATGAACATGGTGTCTGTGGTGTCTTCCCAGTGGGACACTACCAGAATCTTAAACACTCATGTGACAGAAAAGAAGCAAACTGTGTGAAGTCAGATGTACAAGTCTGATTAATTTCTTTCAGCTGAAGTTCTTCGTGCTCAAGAGAATAATGAGTAACTCTGCAAAATGCTGGCCCCCAGAAGGGTTGTGACCACTCAGCACTGTGCATGTTTAAGTAGTAACTGCCAAATTTGATGAAAGAGATGTTAAGACATGGAAGCCTTCCCACTTCTGATGATAATAAATTACTTGATAGCTGTGGATATCACAGTATTTGCTGCACATCAGATCTACAACAAAGGTCCCAGTCCTTATCCCTTCCACGTAAATCATTTTGCTAATGCCTATAGTTCCTGGATTTTCTCTTTTTTTTTTTTGTTTCAGGAGGTAGACAAGCACACTTTTATCTGCTGCCCAGAAAGTCCACATATGGTTCTTCTAATGTGTTTGGAGTATACTGAAGCTGTACACAAACTGCACTAAATCTGATGTTCCGTGACCACTGAACACACCTGGAGAGTTAGTCAGCAGATGTTGAAGACAGAGTGCTACACAGTTTTGGAGGTATGATGGCAAATATTGCTCCAGAAGGGCTGCTAGAAAAGGCCATTAAAACCTTTGAATACTCCCCCAGTACAACTACTGCATGGAATTAAAGGACATGCCTGGGAATCCTGGGCTTGAGGCAGAGCTGGAGCCAGCAGCCTCCTGGGTCATATGAGAAAAAGCACAGACAAGAGATCTAGGAATTATTAATCAACACTCCTTGGACTGTTTCTACATTACTATGTTGGGCCCCTCAGAAATGACATTAGAAACCTGGAGTTGAGCCACCACAAAGGTTGAGGGCTTGAAGCACATGAGAAGTTTCTACTGTGAGGACAAACTGAATGACTGGGACTCATTCAACTTGGAGAAAAGAGGAGACTTGCAGAGAAGAATTGCAGGGACTTGAATCTAACAGCAGCCCTCCAGTACCTATGAGGATGGCCAACAGCAAGTGCAGAACAGTAAAAAGGTATCAAAACAGTTAAAGACCATATTTTTGTTGCATAGTTACTTGTTTTCTAGGGTTATGTGGGCACTTCCACACTCAGTGCAGTGATAGGGACATTCCTTGTGAAGGCAGCATCATCAAGGGGATTGGAGAGGAAGTGAGGCAAAGCATGGAGCAGCTTCTGCAGTGGCACCACTCCCATTAGCTGCTTTTCAGGCCTCTCTTGGCTCTGCCCTCGTTCCTTTATTGTCTCACCCCCATAGGACCTCAGCCTTGAGAAGAAACATGCCAAGGTTGTGTGATTTGTATTTGCTAGAGGTAATTTTCCCTTCCTGTCACCTTTAAAATAGATTTTTTCATTCTCCATAAAATTAAATGTTTATTTTAGGCTTGTTCTTTTATGTGCATTTCTTATCGAGGGGAAGGACAAACTTTTTCTTGGAACAGGCAGATAAATGTTTCTGATGCTTCACAAATGCTTCCAGAGATGAGGAATGTTTCTTCACCATTTCTAAAACCTGTATTAAGTTCTTCACCAAACCCTGCAAGTCTGACTTCATGCTTTTATTGAGGAACTTTGGGATAAGCTCACAGCAAGAAGTTGGTGACACTCAAAGGAAGACTCTCTTTCCTCAACTTCTGTATTTAAAATATCTGCCTTTTTTTTTCTGCTGACCATGCTTGTATAAAACATGTTTTTATTAAATAAACATGCATATGCACACATAAACATACATATATTTCTTAAGACAATAGCTGAGGAGCTTCTGCATTTTCAGATGTGTATCAGAACCCTTCACAACATCACATGTCCCCTTGCAGTCCTCTTGAATAGAGCTGCTAGACCATTGAACAATTTGTCACTCTCTGTTAGCCAAGCTTGAAATGTTTTAATTTGTCCTTCAACCTTCCCACAAAATCTCCAGTAGAAAAATGGGTATGCATCAAGAGCAGAAAAGTCTTCACCTCAAATGCCAGAATTCAGAATTTACTCGTTTTCTTACATGCAAGCTGTAGATGTCTCTGGAGTAATTAGTAAAAGAATAACAATAATTGCGCTTCTTACTGATGAGGGTGCTTCATTAGGATTGATTGCTCATTTCCAAATATTATACATGGCTAAAATTATTACCAGTGGAGAACACAAGGCACTGAACAACACATAAGTCCCTTAGACCATGAAAGTAGATAGATCTTTCAGAATTTATAAGGTAGGTATAAATGAGGTTTTCAGTTCCACCTCGAATATCTCTCAACTGAATTAGGAGAAACTGCCAACTAAATCTGTAGCTCTATTCCTGCTTTCCTGTTTCCGGAGGGCATGTACATATGCATGTACAAGAGACTGCCTATGTGCACATACAAGAGCTTATTTATGACTGGATTAGTGACCACTAAAGGCCGCCACAAAATAAGAGAAGCTACAATTCTGTTTCACTTTCATTGCAAAGTTGTCACCATCAAGCAATTGACTTACAACGACAGCTTAAGTCTCATTCTATTTCACACAAAATTTCCAGTCGCAAAATAAACCACACCAGAACTCTTCATCCTTTGATACTTCAGCTATCTCTTCCAAAATAAAGACTTATAAAAGAAGGAGCTTCAGTGCCTGAGTTTTTTCCTACGCTATTCCTATTTTTTAAATTTCTTCTATGTTGGCCTCATTTCTGAGCAGCTTCTTGTAACTGGGGCAGAGTGTTATGGGAGACCACAGGAAGTTGGTTTTGTCCTCACCTGAAGCCATTAATACTGCTTTGTAGGCTACAGAACTGCCCATTCAGTTTGTAGTATGAGGAAAAATGCTAACCATTATATGCAGACTCTGTCAGGCAAGAAAGTAAAGAAGTTTCACATAAAATGAACAAAACGATACAGAACAAAAATCTGTGGTCATCCAAACAGAAACATGAAAAGACTATGTAGAGATACGAGAGAAAACCAGGACATGTTTTTTCCTAATGAGCTCTTTCCCAATATATATCTTAACCTGAATAAAATGGGTATTAGTTTCACAGAAAAAAAAACATTTAGAAGGTATTCAAGCAGGCTGAGCAATCCTTACATCACCTCTGTGAAGATCAAGGCAGCATTAACACAATATTGACCCAATGAGAAGATCAGTAGGTGCCCCAGTACCCACCATATCTTGAATTCAGGATTTTGAGGTGATGCCTCCTGGGCTGCAGTTATGATTAGACTATTCAAAAGGTGTAGGCAAGCATTTAGGGCAAGCCTTTTGTCTGTGTAAATATAGCCATCCTTTGCTTTGGTAGTCTAAATGAGAGAGCAGACCCGACAGTCCTCCTTCTGCATGTACCTAGAGCTTTGAATCCCAAAGAGCCTGGTCAAAACATCTGGAATACAAAAAAAGGAGGCTATATCATCTGCTATTTCTAGCTGCCACGCAGTGAGAAATAAGCTGCAGGACATCAAAATCCTGGTCATTGGGAATTGGAGCTGGCCACCATCATCAGAACTCACCAGCAGAAGTTACATAATCAGAGCAGGGGTGGAAAAGGGGGAGCAGCTATGCAGGGAGTGGGAGCAGGGAAGCAAGATGGCAAGAGTCCATGGGACAGAATGCACTGTGTAAGGCTCAGGAAGCCAAGTAAAAAAAAAAACATATGGAAAAATACAGGGTGGAGGCAGCGGGACCTACCCATATGTCAGTTGGGGGAAGAAGCAATAAAAGGCAAAAGGAGGAATCAAAAATCTACCTTTCCCCTCAGCTCTCACTTCTTTTCTCATTAAAGGCATTTAAAGATATCCTAGTATTATCCTGATGTTTCCTTTCCCATGAAGACACATCCTGCAATTTTGTGGTGATGGCACCACATGGAGTGAGGAGAATCAGAAATATGCATTGGAGGGCTCAGGTAATTACAGCTGAGAGGAAATGTCCTGAAGCAACCTCAATGAATTCAGAGCCTGAAAACAGCCCATGGTCCCTGCCCTAGGTACAACACAGATACATTACCACTACACACAACAACATGTGTCAAACACCATTACAGAAGGAGGAAGGACAACTGGGAACTTTGCTGTAAGTGCAGATTTTTCCTATAGGGGAAAGGGTGATGCTGAGGGTCCAGGAACACCTACTTACCAGTTAAGTGGCTGGCAATCCTGGCAATGGGTTTAGGAGGCAGGGCAGGGGGCTGTTTGAGGAGGGACAACTGCTTCACTGGGGTGTCCTCATGGTCTCCAGGGAAAGCAGCAGATTTTTTGGGGGGAAGTAGCAGGACTGGCTTAGCTGTAGGATCTTGGGAAAGGAGGATGCCGGATTCATTGGATGTGGGGCTCTCTTCAGACACTGGAGGACACAACCACATCATAGACGCAACAAAGTTACGAGCAAAGCAGCAGCGGATAAAGCCGCAATAAGACAAGAAGAGCAGAGCAGCAATGCAGATTAGGAATGACTTATAGATTTCACTCAAACATCATATAACATGGAAAGAAGAAAAGAAGAAAGAAAGGAAGAAATAAAGAAAGAGGAGGAAAGGAAGAAAGAAAAGAAGTAAGAAATGAAGAAGGAGCGAGGAAAGGAAGGAAGAAAGGAAAGAAAGAAGGAAGG
>VZTY01015455.1:144227-167883 GCA_013400935.1 Turnix velox
AGGAAGGAAGGAAGGAAGGAAGGAAGGAAGGAAGGAAGGAAGGAAGGAAGGGAGGAAGGAAGGAAGGGAGGAAAGAAGAAAAGAAAAAGAAAGAAGGAAAAAGAGCAAGAACAGGAGTAACACACATCTACACAACAGCCGAATTCACCGTTACCTCTGAGAGAAACCAGCTCCCTTATGCCAGGTTGGGAAGTATTCCCACATCTTGAACACAAATCAAGAGCCTTAAAACGTCACACCTCGGACAGTCTGTCACCACAGCTTGCTCAGGACCATGTATGTTAGCAGGTTGTTTCTAAACTTATCCTATAAATGCAAAAGCACCTCAGGAGGCCTATTTCATTTCACTGAGGCCACACAGTTGCATAGGATCATGGGTGAACATTCTACTGGCCGCTTTTTCTCACTTGACCTTTGTCCACAACTGTCAGCATTAGGTGAATTGGAAAGAGGAGCTTACCTAGATGTACAGCATTACCATCCCTCTGTTTGGGCTGGGAAAGAGGTATAGAGAGCCTACCTAGGATAGGGCAGCTGGCAACTACTAAATTTAGGTAGTGTCTGCTTGTTGCGGACATCACACAGCACCATGCGGCAGCTAAAAGGTATGATGTTGTACCTTAGCTTTTACAAACCTTACTTACAAACCTCAGTGCCACTCAGCTCTCTGTTCTGGCACTGCTGAGATATAGCCAGGAAGTTGGAAATCCACTCTTAAACATCCACAAGTTGCAGGGATTTTGTCTTACAAAGAGTCTACTTGTGTAGAATTTACTTCTCTTCCAAGTCAGTCAAAATTTCTCATGAAACATCCAGTGATGATATGTGTCCTGTCACCACCCTCTCCACCAGAAGAACTTTGTCTTTGAAAAGGATTTCTTGGGGTTAAACATCAAAGGCAAAAACCTGTTTCACACAGCTTTGAGTATCTATATCATAATGTAAACAACATGTTACCTGTCCCATCCATGATCTCTGGGGTTGGGAGCACCTCGTATGAGCAGGGTTCCCCAGGTGCTGGACCTGTCTCCAGTTCTGCTAGGGCTGGCAAGGATACCTGGCTGGAGCTCAGTGCAGAACCCAGAGGCTGCCCATTCTCCAAAGATCCTTCTTCATTTGGTATGGAAAGTTCCCCATCTGTTCATAGTTGAAGGAAAGCAAAATGACAACAGAGGAGACATAAGTAAGACATAGTAATAATTTAAAATGAAATCTGCTATCTCCATTAGCTTGCTTGCAAATGTTGTGCACAGCAAATCTTGGAGATGTCTGATTTTGATGTTCTGTCCACAACAGTTTCACTGAAGTCTGATAGCATTCCACTTCATTAAGGGAAATACCTTAAATACCTGTCAAATATCTGTGTTGATCTGTTGCATACCCTAAGATGGTCATTATGATCCATAGTCTAGGCCACATGGTCCTTTACCATCCTCCATTCACAGGACCATGCTGGATCACAAAATTTGTTTTCCCCCTTTCTCTGTTGAAGTCAGGAATGGGAAGTCAGCTCAGAAGTCAGGAATGAGAACTGGCTAGAAGAGAAGCTATGGAGCTTTCTTAAAGAATACTAATATGCACTGTATATAATTTAAAATACTTTTTTAAGAATTGCAGTTATTCTCTTCCCTTGAAACTACACTTGTACTACAGGGACACATGCAAAATCACAGAATTTTGTCCCTATTTCACACACACAAATTAAAAACATCAGAGCTCTCAGCATCAAGATTTCAAGTCAGGGAGAATATATTTTTCTTTTTTTGGTGCAAGCTCTTGATTCTGGGACTTAGCAAATTCCATTGAGAAAGGCAGTTCTAAATGTTATTAATAATACCCCCTTTGAACAAAATTTCTATAACAGCAGCTGGTAATTTCTTTCTTTTCAAATGCTACTTCACAGTAGAAATACTAAAGAACCGAGGTGAGGGATCAGATCATTCTCCATGGTGTAAACCCTCATGATTTTTATTTCAGAACTTGTAATGAACAGCACTTTGCTACTTGGAGGCAACGACTACATGGACATCTCATTTACAATTTTATAAAGGAAAGTGTTCAGCCCCTATGGTTATTCACTGAAGGTTGAAAATATAACCAAAATTGACCCGTAAAGCTAAAAACCAATAGACAAGTAAATGGACCCTGATTTTGCTATGCATTTAAATTATTCTTTTAACTCGAATGTGGGATTTTGGGATCTGGTTCTTGATTCTTGGGAACCTCTGATTATCTGTATTAACTTCTTAATGTACCAAACAGAGATGTATACCATTCCAGTGAGTGTGCATTTTCCACTCACAGGTCTAAAATGTAAAAAACACATTGAAAACAATATAATAAAAATAATTAAGTTTCACTTAAATTTAAGGACATAACAAGTCTGAAAATACATTATCTGCTAAGTACTAGGAATTATGTTTCTGCCTTTTAAAGCTTCTCTTCAGTGAGCAGAGATGGTCTCCTGCTTATCTTGGAATTATTAGAAATACCAAGGACTTGATTTTTTTGTTTTTGTTGGAGGCTTTCTGAAGACTTAGAGAGGTATTATGGTACACAGTTGCATCACACTAGACTGAAACCTGGCCCACAGCTTTCAGAGCTATCAACTGAGCTGGCTAAAAGTTCGCTACATTAATAAAAACCAAAAGTTTTGGCAAATTGTTTGCAGCACAGCCTCCTTTTAACTGTTGTAGTCATTCAATACAAATCCATTTATTTCCCTTGGAAGCAAAAATCAAACAAGAGTTCAGCCAGTATGAATTTTTTTTGACTTAGCTGTTTGGGAGGAGATGGTACTTCTCCTGTGCTTACTCTGCCTCTCTTGGACAAACTTAGATGTTCACACATGTTTGGGATAGGAGCTGCTGTTGTCTCAGTTATCTGGTTTCATGTAAGAGCATAACTGTTTCTTATGCAGAGCAACTACTTCTTCAATGAAAGGCAGAGATTGTAATTTGCAATATTCATTCATTTAGTGCAGGACTAAATTGGACTGTAACTGTGAATAGACAAAAAGCATGTATGATAAACCCAGTAACATTTAAAATTCAGTGGGATGCCCATTTTAACATGCTGAGCATGTGGAAATCCTAATGTCTTAATTGCACTTTGCACTTCTCAGGGTATATTCAGGGTATAAATTAAAAAAGAGCATTCAAATGACCTGTTGAAGGCTCATGATTGCAAGAAAGTACAACATGAGATAAAATGCTGGCTTTTACTTTTTTTGATAATAATGACAGCTCTTTGTACTAACAGCATGACTTCTTACCTGAATATCTACAATATCAATTTAGACTATAAAACATGTCCTTGAATTAGACTGAAATCATTAAACATGGCACAGAATCATGACTGAAATATACACCCTAAATCTGATTTCATTTAAAGGAGAACTACATGGGGAGCTCCTCAAGCACAGTGAACAGATCAAAGATGCAGATAAAATGAAGAACATCTTAGTGTGAATTAATCCTGGTTCAGCGACATGCTTGATAATCAGATATAAAAGGCAAATTTCTTATTATTTTTAAAGCACTAAAAGTTATTATGGTTAGCAGGCATACAAGTGAAAAGAATCCTGGTACTGCAATTATTAAATAGACACAGATGAATCGCTCAGTATTCATCTAGCTATGAGCAGTTAATTTTGCAGTGGTAACATATGTAATCTTTTGTTCTCATGCTTGCTAAATCCTTTGCTGTGTTTTCACAGAGCCTGCTGCTACTTCGTGGAGAACAACTTTCCCTAAACACGTGAGCTTTGATAATGCCAGCTCAGAGGGAATCAGCTGGATCTGAGAAAGCAGCTTCTGCAGCAACAGGAGCACATGAAGGATGCTCTTCTATTATGGAGAAGGGTCCACACATTCAAAGTCACTGAAGAAACAGGACTGCAGAAAAAACTCTCTCGCTGTGCCCTCAGTCTGAAAACCTTGGACTAGGGAACTTGCATGTCTGAGAAGTACAGTGCTCATGTGCTCCTTTCACAGACAAATAGCTAAGGAAGTGAAACCAATGATAAGAGTTCAAAATTCTAAGTTATTTTCACTTTTGCTGTCTCCTTCCGTACTTGCCTGTTCTTAAGTAACATTGTCCAGGCAAAGACTCTTGATAGCAAAGATTAGGAAAGCAGAGGAAAAAAGCACATCTTTTTCTCCCAAGGACTAAGGAATGGAAAACTGTCTTCATACATGGTCAAGACCTGTCCTCAGAGCTGTTTCTCAGCCTTTGTGACTACCATAGCAGAGTGGCTAGGATCCTCCTTGATTTCAGTGTCTAAGCAGACCCCTGATTCTGTGAGATTCTGTGGAATTTAAGACAGGCTGACATCTAGATGCCCTCCCTGCTTCAAATCTTTTACACATACTGAAACTGCAGCACAATTGGCTGTTTGGAGGCTGCTGTGGTTTTCCTTGCAGTGTTACCAAAGCCACTACTTCAAACTTACCCTCACATACTGCCATATGAGCACCACATTTCCAAATCCCATTAAATTTAGATAACCCAAAATTCAGGTTTAAATGCTTGATTTTTATGAGATAGTACAAAAATACTTAAGCATAAAAGATAAAGTTCATACTTCCTTTCAGAACCACTGTGCCATGATCTCTGTAGCAAGCAATTGGTATACACCCATATTCAGAAATTTCTCACTGGAGTAATGGTTTTGGCTGGGATAGAGTTGACTGTCTTACTGGAAGCTAACATAGTGCTGTGTTTTGGATTTGGGTTGAGAACATTGTCGGTAAATCCTTGTGTTTTTGGTTGTTGCTCAGCAGTTGAGGCCTCTTCTGCTCCCGAACAGAGAGTAAGCTGTTTGTCTTCCTTAAATAACCTTTATGCATGATGGAGCCCTGCTTTCCCGGAGACAGCTGAACGCCTGCCAGCAGATGGGAAGTAGAGAAATAATTCCTTCTTCTTCTTTGTGTGTTTGGCCTTTGGTTAATTTATTAAGCTCTCTTTATCTCAACCCATGAATTCTGACATTTTTACCCTTTTGATTCTTTCCTGCATCCCACCATGGAGGGGGAGGGAATAAGCATCAGTGTGGTACTCGGTTACCAACTAGGATTAAACCACACACTACAGGCAATCTCATCTGTACTGATAGAAGAGGATGCATTGAAATACTACAAGTAGATTTAATTCTTTGATCACAAAAAATGGGCAAGTCTTGTGGCAGATGCTTTTGTGACAGTTTCACCTTAATGTGAAAAAACAAAGCTGTTTATCTGTGTGTGGGAACGGTGGTACAGGAAAAAAATGTGAGGAGTTCCAAACGCTGTGGTATGTTCTGAGTTGCAGGTGGAAGCTGTATTTCTAGCTGCTTGATACCAGCTGCCCACTAATTATTAGAGCAGGTGTTTCACCAGATACTCCTTCACCTTATTATTTTTCCAAAAATACACAAAAAATACAACCTTTGCCTGGAATCCTGGAAACAGAAAATGACAGAAACAGGTTTGGTCACAAATCTGGCACTTGACAAGAAGTGAGCTCTGCAATTCAGCCTGGAGTGGTTTCACTTGACATGTTTAAGCATGGGGGTGACTGAAGTGATAAAAACATTTCTTGTTTCCTAGGCGTGAGGAACTGGACTGCAGTGACTCTCCCATGTGTGAACAGTGTGACTTAGTGCACTCTGCTAACTTTCAAATGGGTCAGAGTGACATTTTATACAGCAGGTGAATAAATTCAGTAATTCTGTTTTTCTGCAACATAAAAGATTCAATAAAACCAATACTGAGCACACTGCAAGCTCTAGAAATTTTATTCTCTGGTCACTCTAATCCATATCAAGTTTCCTTTCATCTGTACTGATTTTTTCAAGAAAAATGTCACCAAAATTGCTCATTCATGGTCTGATTCTGTATGCTGTGGCCTCCTCCTAAGAAAGGGAGACTAAGAAATCTAACATTATAGCTGCACCTATTTTCTGTGCAAGATGCCTCTTGGCACTGATGGTTCTACCGTCATCAAATGACTTCTGCTCTGAAGTGCTAAAGTCTGACGTGTTTTCTTGAAGAATTAGAGATTCCCTGACAGGAATTGCAAGGAAAACGTTACTTATGCTTAAGGTCTGCAGTGAGCTATGATATCCTTTATTAGAATTACTCTTGGATATTACACCAGTGAAGGAAATACTGCTTTTGCTCTACAAATCTTGCCTTACTCATACCCTCATATAATGAAAACTACTTGATCTCTTATGTATTACTGCCTTTTCTCTGCCTTCATTCTTTGAAGGAGGGGTACCTATCTTTAGCTTCCTGTGTTTGCAACCAGCAGGAAATCCTGTATGGCACTGTACAAGAAGTCCAGAGTTTGGTGTTACAGTTTCCTTTTTAGTGGAAATAGGAAGAAGCAGCATGTATTTCATACCAGCTTTTTCTAGTATGAAAAGGTGAAAAATTACTATCAAGAGGAATCAATTTCTTTTTTTTCAGACAAGGACCTCCAGACAGCTTCACAAGATGACACAGAAGATTATAAACGACAGCATTATTTGATGAAGTGAGAAAGCTGTAGCGCTTTAGCAGCAAAGCAGAAGGAACCTCCGTAGAATTCAACACAGAGGAAAGGTCAGGCAGCACAGTAAAGATTCTATTTAGGGATGTGTTTAGGTATATTGAGGGGTGAGTCAGAAAACAGCTAGGTGTGGGATGTCAGGAGGGCACACCCCAGATGGAAGTGTGGCTGAAGGCTGATTTCAGAGCTGTCCAGATGTGGACAGCTGAGCTCTCCACTGAACATGGAGCTATGAACTGGTGTCCTTAGAGCTGTGACATACTTGATGTGACTGCATGGACTGTCACTGGCTGGCTGTGGAGATGCCTGCCTCACATACATTTATCCAGTCTGAG
The DNA here is from genome assembly GCA_013400935.1 of Turnix velox. NCBI lineage: Eukaryota > Metazoa > Chordata > Aves > Charadriiformes > Turnicidae > Turnix > Turnix velox. Next base: position 151,097 of record VZTY01015455.1, read on the forward strand.
TCACACTCCAAAATGTGGACAATCAAAGGCAGAGAGAAAGGCAAAACATTTTTGCCAGGTGTTGGTTCTACATCTACAGCTTGCATCTAGGGCAACCTTCAAGGCAGCAGGCCACAGTGAGAGCTCAGATAATGTTAGACCTAAAGAATGAGAAGCATGAAGAATATGCAGTGTGCAATAACTGCAGATTTTAATGACAAGCAGCCTATTTCTTTAGTTTTGCAAGATTTAAATTTTTTTTTTCACTTAAAAAAAAATTAACAATTGAGGTTAGTAAATTTTTAAATTTCCAATACGCTAGGCTTAAAAATAGGTAGCAGATTTAAATGCTCCAGAATTTATGATGCAGACCCTACTTCAATAATCACAGAATCACGAAGTGAGTTTGGTTGGAAGAGATCTTAAATATCATCTAGTTCAAATTCCAAACCTCTGCTGTAGGGAGGGACACCTCCCACTAGACCCAAAGCCCCATCCAACCTGTCCTTGCACACTTCCAGGGATGGGATAACCACAGCTTCTCTGGCCAAGCTGCTCCATTGTCTCATCATCCTTACAGTAAAGAATTTCTTCCAAATATCTAATCTAAATCTACCCTCTTTCAGTATTTATGGAAGTTTATAAATTGTATTGACTTCTAACAGGTTTTGTACTAGTACTGATAAAGACCTCTAAACTTTGAATTAATGAAGCTTTAAAGTACATGAAATTAAGAGGCACTTTTGGAATTCTTTATATAAACTGCTGAATTTGTTGCCTTAGTTATTGACAAATGAAGCAGCAGAACAAATAAAAGCTGTGTTTAAATATTGACACATATGTAATAGACATCAAATGTGTGCTGCATTACTTGTTTAAAACAATGGTGGTTTGCATACATAACACACTAGCAACTCAACAAATAATTATCCTGAAAAAGGAATCATTATTGTTATGTCTTTTGAGACATTTCCTTGTGCTTCAAGGGAATGTGCACAGCTCTGTGCATGTGTGTATGCAAAATCTTCAAATGTTTCCCTTTTCCACAACAGAAAACCCCAGAGTGACCCAACCAGGCAATGATAACACATGCAGGCATGGACCCACTCCATGTCCCTGCAGTCTGGATGCCTCACTGTTTTGCAGTGACTCCTGCACAATGCCATGATTTATATTTCTACCACTTTTTATTTCTGATTAGCTTTCAGTTTTATTTGCTAGATTATCATCACATGTAGCCAATGGGGAAGGTCAGTCCCAAGTGAAATCAAATCAGATGTTTGGAGACCTTATTCTGCACAGCCCTGCAATTCAGGATGGCATTCCCAGTTCTTAATGTTACAATAATGCAATATCTAGCCATAAAACTATATAGGACATCAATTCCATATTGTGAAATGTACACTTACCTTTATCAAAAATTTCTTTCAGCACTCCTCGTTTTATAAGCTCCTCTCTGCTTTGCCTCATTGATATTTTTCTTTCCAAGGCTGTAAGCAAAGGAGAAGGATCAATATAAACTTGAAGAGAAGGGAAATAACTGTTTTGAAAGATTTTATGCCTTTTATGGCATTTAAAAATGTTTTTTTTTCCCCTTCAAATAATTGGCAAATTCACATCTCACAATAAAGGCTACTGGCAGTCCAGAGAATCTGCCTGCTGTTGTACCACTGACAGAAATTGGTATAGACTGAGCCATCTGAGGGCATGCCTGCACTCCCATTGCTTAATTTTGACACATGACTGAAGCATCGCTGCAGACAATTAGAGAAGATAAAAGGGAAAAAAAGCAATTAGGGCTTGAAGAAGAAGGTAAGAAAGGAGGCAACATGAAAGATCACACCAATGAAAGATGTAGCCTTGTGCGGCCACAACATAGGACTGGCACCTCTCCTGCCCCGAAGCCAGTGCAGGTTTCCCAATAACTACAGAGAGAGCAGAGAAAGGCAATCAGAACTGAAAAAAAACGAGCTGCTTAATGGAACCTTCACCTTCCTGGAGGGGTGTTGTCCCCCAAAAGGATGTGAATGAGAGTAACTCCATGAAAGCCACTGCAATTCACACCAGATTTGAACAGCTCAAGACTCATATTGCCTTCTTGGAGACTGTGGTCACTGGGGCGGCAGAATGACAGATAGAAATTTTGTGTTTGCTTAGTTCAGCATTAATTAAAACAATGTCCAATTAGCCAAAACACCACAAAGGACACGCATTCAGACAAAGAGCTGAAAGCCAGTAAGCAAGGGGCACAAGAAGTGTTGAGCAGGAATGGCTGTGACTGCATGAGCTCTGCGAGAAACAAGCTTCTGCCTGCCAAAAAAGAGGCACAGACAAGGGTGATTTGCTTCTTCTGCCATATGCTCCCCTATTAGATCCAGCACAGATGTATGCATACACAAATGAACTGGGACTTTGCATCTCCTGCCTGCCCAAGGCAGACTTAAAGCAAAAAGAGTCTCCAAAATCCTTGCTCTCATCCCTAAGAACATGAGAATGTAACCTTTTTCTGGGGCTGCTGCATGTTGGCAGCACCCCAGGGGTACAGAGTATGTGCTTGTATTGACACACTTCACGCATTGCAACTTATCTGCTGTCATGTACAGAGCTGCTTCTGCTTCACCCTTTTCCATAGGATAAATTTAGGCTTCCCCATTTTCAGAATCAGTTTTGAATGTTCATTCTTCAAGACAAAGAAGGTCAGTAGGTATAGTCAGAAGCTTGGTCTCTCCTAAAAACACTCTCAACTTCATTATTGATCTGAATTAATGGCATGTTCCTTCGCTACGGTACAAAGTTCCATACCCATTAGCCAGTGGCACTGTAGGGTTTTTTTTTTCAGGCTGTGGTTTCCAGAATGCTTTAGCCCCAGTTTGATGAAGCTCTTCAGGCACCCCATTGACTTTCAAGCAATTTCTAAGTTTCTAATAGGCTTTTGAAAAGAAATATCCAGCAATAATTCTGGACTCATTGTAGACTGCTCTGCAGCTTGCCTTCTCCCTGCACTGGAGCAGTTCCTTAGTAGTTGCCCTCACACCCTCCAAAAAAGCCCAAACAAGATGCAGCTAACTCCAAAGCTTTCTCTCACCAAGGAAACTGTAATAACTCGGACTAATATTAAAGAGCGACTTTGGTGAAACCAAACACCTTTTCTAACTGTTCCAAGGAAGTGTAATTTTCTGTTAGTGTGAGCTGCAAGGAGCATCTGGTTTGTCCAAGCTTGTCCTTCAGTAGGAAATCAAGTCAGCAAAACCAAAGTAAAGCAGCTGTTTCTGCATACAGACAGCACCACTGCTCACAAAAAAAAAGGCATGGACATATACTGCTTTTTCTGTACTTCCCCTTAAATAACAAATCAACACAGCCACATTTTACATACAAATTCCCTGACACCCACCCAGGCTCACCATCTCACCCTCCTGCCTAGCAGGAGCCTAGATAGCAGCTGGCTATGCAAGGCAGTGGCATTACTTCCAACTTCATGGCTAGAAGTCCCATCACATTATTAAAGTAGTGGTAAGAAACAAAGTAATTTTGTGGAATGGAGATAAGACTTCAGGAGGATCAAGTGCTAAACAGGCAAGCAGGACGTTTGTAAGAAATGCAGGAGAGCCTCTCTTGAAACTATTGCAGGGGAGGAAACTCAAGCGTTGATCAAGAAACCTCAAAGTCATGGAATATTTTTGCAGTCTAGAAGCCAGAATATGGATATTGGAAACACATATATACACAGGATTTTCAGATACTTCCTTTTAGCTGTAACCTGCTTCTGCTCAAGAGTGAAAAAACCCCCACAACCCTCCAGTTTGAAGCCTAGACTAAAACATTCTTTTTTTTCCAGTTTCTAAATCCTTTCTAAGTAGGTACAGGACTTAAAGTATTAATTATTTTCCAACTAAGCCAGTTCAATTAATCAGATATTTAGAGGAAGGGCATGCTGGGCTAAGAGTGGCACAGAATGATAATAACAGATGTTATAGGAGAACTATGGAACATGCTGCCTTCCTTTAACACAAATCTTCCTCCCAAACAAGTCTTGTACATTCAAGTGCATAAACTGCTATGCTACTGCTGGATCAGATGGAAAAAAAAAATCACAAGTGCTTAGATGCAGAACTCATTAGGATCTAACAGCCTGAACAATAAAATGTTTCACTTGGTCTGGATTTTTCCAGCAAAGTTTGCCAGTTCTTTTACAAAGGACTTTCTTTTCAAGCAGAAAGCTGATACAAAATAAATTCATTCATTCTCCAGTGAGGAGGAATCCATTCACAGTAGAAGATAAATAAAATCCTCTGAAATAATCCTTGATTCATGTGAACCTTGTAAGTTCTGCAGTGGAGAAAAACTAAATATAATTAATATTTAACAGAAGATGTATTACTTCACTGGTGATTTTCCTTGGTGATTAACCTTTTTTTTTTTTTTTCATTTGAACAGTCTTTCAGGAGATTAGAAATAAGCACTAAGTCCTCTTTTCTGGGATCTACTTATGCCAGAAATTGATTATCTTAACAAATTCATTCTCCAAGCAAATCTTAGTTACTATTTTATGGAAATGAGTGTATCTGTATTTTATGCTCCAAGTGTACAAATTTTGCCAGTATGCTTTGCAGTATGCTGTTTCTTTTATGCTCTGATGAAGAAACAGTGGGAAATGTTTTTATTAATGTTTCTGAGCTGGTGTTTTTGAACTCATCCCTCAGGAGCAGCACCCCTCTGCTTTTCAAGCAGAGATTTTCTCTGTGGCAGACCCATTAAGATCAGTAAAGCCTTGACAGGGTTGGGAGGATTTCTTGCCCCTCTGTTCTGGAAACCAAGCACAGTTTTTGTCTTCATTCCTTTAATAAGCTGTTGCACTCCACGATGGCAGTCATTGTAGGCTGCTCCTCCAGCTGAGAAGGTGAAGCTCACCAGCTCACCACTGCTTCTGTGCCAAGTGCTTCTGCTGCTCCATTAACCAGCCAAAGAGGCATTTATGTAGGTGCATAACTTTTCTGTTCTTCCCTACCTTCCCTTCCAAGTTCAAAACATCTCATATGAATTCTTCCACCTGCACCTGTATGAGAATAAGCCATTCCCCTTTGCATAATGCATCACACTGCTGCTTAAACCAAGGGACAGACTAAATAATTAAGCCCTGCACTTCCCCCTTACCTGCCAATTGAAATTAAAACCCAGCCTGGGCTAGTCAGTGGAATCTTGACCTCTTTTTCTTCTGAGGCTGCCTTTGGCCTTTGTCTAAAAAATTCTGGGTCTTGCTTCGCATGAATTATTCCTTTCAAAGGCCACTATAATTTTCATGATGATTTTAGGAAGCAAAAAGTCACTATAGGAATGGAGCCTAGAGCTGGAGATTTCTGGTATGCCAATTATACCTGAACACAATAGGAAGAAATTTGTTTTCCTAATAACTCATATTTTAATAATTAAAATCAATTAAATCAATCGCTTTGCACAGTGTTAAGATAATCAACCAACAACATTTCCTTTAGACTTGTATGGCATGAGAGGTTTTCAAATGTGATGGATTATGTATCAAAACCTGTTACATCATACTGAAATTCTTCTTAGTAGACTTTCTTGATAATCAAATAGAGCAGGATTCATCTGATGCAAATCTGATGCCAGTGAGTTGGCTTCTTATATATTAAGAGCAATTCTTGGGCGTCATGTAAGCATCCAAAAGAGTCTTAGCAGCACCTTGGAAGTGCCTGTTAGTCTTCTCTGAACATAAAGGAAGGTAAGGGTGAGTACCTAAGATAATGATGCATAAAATTAGGGCTGAATCCACTTCTGAAATCAAAACTCACTGAAGAGGGAAGTTTTTAAGAAAAGAAATGCTGCTGTAGATGAAAGTCTCAGACAGAGCTGAGGAAAAGTAGACATGTCGTTTCATACAGAGTTCTGTTAATTTCAGGACTGTTTCAATAGCTGAGGCATGACATCCAGCATTACTGCTGTAAGCTCAGGGTTTGATCATTGCCAAAAGATAGGTTGGCTGAAATAACTGTTTTGCTTTGCTCAGTGCTAAATATCAATTTTGTTTGGCTTCAAACACAAACAAGTCCCTTAAAGCCCGAGGGAAAAAAAAACATTCCAAGGGTTTTTTTAAATCTCTGAGGTTTAAAGTTCCTTATGGCAGGATCCTTTGTGTCTCTCTGATCTCAGTTTGGGTTTTCCTGTAACAGCACTATCTACAAAATTTGACTCAGATAACTATCTAGAAAGGATTAGCAGCCTCTTTTGGTCTGTGATGTCAATGCATGACATTTCTTGTTATGACTATAGCCTAACACTCTTATTCTATGAGACTACAAAGTGAACAACATCAGCAGTGAAAGTATGTGCAGGTATTAAAAGTCAAGCTTAATTTAACCAAAAAATATTGAAAATTCCTCTCCCATTCAGGTGCCACTACAGTAGCTGACCACATAAATCCCTTTCAGTACACAAATATTTTGTGGCATGTGCTATGAGACAAAATAACAAACCAGGAACAATATCCAGCATTGATCTCACTGAAGGAATAACTCAGAAGACTCCAGAAGCAAACTAGTACCTTTATAGAGATAGAAGAGTGAGGTACAAACAAGTTGAAGCAGCTTGGCTTGTCATTTCCTCCATCAATAGCAAAGCATTAACAGCAGCTGTTCTGGCTACATGAAGAAATTATCCTTCTAGACGAATAACGTAACTGGAAAATAGAGGCTAAACTGAAAACTGAACTCCCTTAGGTTTATTTTGTTTGTGCTCTTGTAAGTATAACTGGACTAATTTTAGATTATGACTACTTAAAACACAAGCAGATATCAAGATATCTTATTTCTAGTCAAATAGAGATCGGCTCAGGACACCAGACCATCTCCAGTTAGAAGCATCAGACTAGGAGTATGATAATGTTCTTTAGTGACAGGCAAGTCTGTGAAATCACACAGTGAAGACAGATACTGAGAATGCAGGATCAAGCCTCAAATCCCAGTTACTACTCAGCAGAGTTTAAGAGTTGCAACAGTTGCTACAGATGAAAAACCACCTTCTCTCTTCCTTACTGATGGTGAAATAAACTGGGAAAGAAACCANATCAGCAGAGTTTAAGAGTTGCTACAGATGAAAAATCAAATTCTCTCTTCCTTACTGATGGTGAAATAAACTAAAACGNCTCAGCAGAGTTTAAGAGTTGCAACAGTTGCTACAGATGAAAAATCAAATTCTCTCTTCCTTACTGATGGTGAAATAAACTGGGAAAGAAACCAGCATTAAGTAAACCCTGGATTTACAGTGATCATTATTATATGTAAATTGCCAGAGGCCAGCCTCAGGAGGAAAATGGATGCAAAGTCAAATCTGTAAATATAGAATTGCAGAAGCTAATCAAAATACTGCCAACCATGCTAAGCAAAGATGATCACAATACAGTCACACATCTTAGAAACACAGCACACAACCAAGAATTCAGCAAACACAGGGGAAGGCAGAGAAATCAATAAAATCTGAAGCAACTCTACCATAATTAACAGAAGGAACTCAACTAAAGAAATCAGAAATCTAATCCAAGAGCAGATGGTCTGTAATTTTTCATACAGAAGGACTGGAAAAAAAAAAGAAGCTGCGTTCCTAGGGAGAGAACTGAATTTCAAGCTAGATCGAAAGAAACCCAAAACAATTGATTGCACAGGCTAAGCAAAGCAAGTCTGGAAGAAGAAGATTACATGAAAACAGGAGATAAAACAAGAAGTCTTGACAAACACAACAAAAGGTGTCTGGAAAAATCTAGGAAAATAGAAGGGAAAAGAAAATTAAATTGTACACTCTTAAGAATAATGTCAGCACACTCAACTGCCCAGCTAATAAAGAGCAAAGCTGAACTGCTCTGTGTCAATGAACTGTGACAGTCTTTTGGAAAGACTCACATTTTCATCCTCTTTCTAGATAATTGCTTTTCTCTTCACACTTGAGAGGTACTCCACAGCAGGTTAGGGAGAAATTCAGAAAGCCCATCAGAATTTTGAAAAAAATAAGGAAATGGCGTTCCTCTTCTTCTAACTACAGCACAGCATTTCCATGAATCCCTAGGTCAAGAACTGGAAAGCTGAGCCATCAACAGGTATTGCTCTCCATGACTTAATGAAAAATGAGGACATGTAGATTAACTAAAGAAATTTCTAAGTAGGCAGCATAGCATATCTTAAGAGTACCACTGCTCTGCAATTATAGTGTGATTGCAGCACAGAAAGCCATACCCTGGATATTCTGAATATATAATTTAGGCATCAAAAACAGTAATGAGGGGGTGGTACTAACTTATATGAAGGCTTTTATCCAAGTGAGATACCTGGCAGGCTTGAGCAGCCCATGCTGAAATCTGTACTGCCACCAGGACTCTAAATAGCTATAGTTAGATTACAGATAAGTTGTGCATAGCTATTACCACCACAGTTCTTGCTGCAGTGAGGCTGTGTCCTAAATGCCAGCAGAAGGCAGCAGACACAGTCCTTATGACAGAACATCCAGTCATACTTTCACATGGACCACAAGTGGATGAAACAATTATTTCTCCTGCAGGCTTCCATGTTACAACATGCATAAATTGTAGCATCAAAAGAGCAGTAAGTATATGGGTTCTACTCATCAAGCCTTTGGAACCAGGCAAGATGAGTGACCCCATCTGGAATTACTATAAAGAAAGAATTATGTGAGACCATCAGCAGCAGCTGTAAATCCCAAAGAATGGTTGCTTTTTATAAATGAGTCAACTTGCTTTAGGCACTTTGCCATCTCAGATTTCTGTAAGCACAACAAACAACATTATGCTAAAAGGAAATAAGCAAAATGCTGGTGAGATATCTGCAGTAGGGATCTACAGTATCATGTGTAATGTCAGAAATGTCTATTTTCAATGTTCTTCTAGGTAACAGTTCAATGGACCTTCCTCAAAGAAAAACGCAAAGTATCTGCATGGTGGGCACCACCAGGATAATGACTCCTGTGACTCTGCAGCTTAACAGAATTCTCTCCAGAGCAGAGTTTACATGTGGTGTGGGGTATAAATAACCAGTTAAGCTGTTGCTTTTGGTTTTGCTCCTCAACATGCAACACATCCAGATGGCAAAATACAGTTTACAGAAACAAGTCAATGTCAGGAAACTTGATTCTCAGATATAACTTTTAGAGGGTGAAGGAATCAGTTCTCCTAGAACAAAAAAAAGGGGGGGGGATATAAAGATACAACCGAAACAAAGACAGGTCAGAGATAAAAAGAGAGAAGGAATGCCTGGACAGACCATCAGCAGATGACAACCAAATTAGAGGTCAGTATTTGGTCCTCTTGTTTGGTAGCTTCCCCTTGCTGATAGAAGAGAGACAATGTACCCAATGAGACAAGCAGCACAACTTTTCCTATACTAACAACAAACTGCTGTGCAAGTTGTTTCACAGCTTGAATTTGCCTTACAGCTGTAACAAACTTTACAAACATTTATCGCCTGGTACCCATAGCCAGAAGATGTGTAAAAACAGAGCTTTACCTCCTAATGAAATCTTATCTAGGGTACAGTGAAGAATGCATGATCTTTCGGATGCTTTCATTTCCCCAGATCAGGACTAGGAATAACTTAAAAAGTACCTGCTTATTACCCAATATTTGTATTTATATATGCAATGCTGCTGTAGTAAAATACAGTTTAGGAAACTACCACTTGTACGGGAATAATTACTACACAACAGCCTCTCAAATAGAAACAAAAGTAGATGGACAATTGTACATCTGTGTCTACATATTTAAAATAAAAGTTACAAAGCAAAGCTTGCAACTGAAGAAATATTTACTTAAATCCAAAGATGGCTTAGTTGAGGAAGAAGCTATTAAGATTTCAAAAACTTCTTGGAAACTGTCACTATATTTATAATCAGAAAACATTGAGCAAGCACACACAAACTAAAAATGCATTTGTTATTGGAATGAACTGGCATCAACCCTCCAACACAGACCTCTGCTAGGAGCCAAACAGGAAATCATTAATTTAATCCTTGATTATAGAAACGACTGAATGACAAAGCAACAGACACTTCCTCCAAAATAAGAAGATTCCTGAATTGCAGCTGTCACATCATCCAGCAATTATCTTTGGATGTTATTTCCAGCTTGTACAATGCGAGTAGCTGGCTAGTATATAATAGACTTAATTCTGAAAGAAATTAAGTGTCCTTAACACCACAGTCTCATCATCCAAAGTAGTGAACTTTACTTTTTAGTTTGGAAGCTGGTAATAGTTCAAGCTGCATTAAAGTTGCACATGTGCAATTTTAGTGTATTTTGTGCATTTTTTAGATGGAAAAGATAACTTTCTTGGGTGGAGTGAGACTTCCCTCTATGCATAGTGGACCTCTGAAATCAACAGGCCAAAAAAAAAAGAGACTGGGATCTCAGTTACAGTGACATGACTGTAGAAGAGCTTCATGCTCTTCTCTTCATGCATGAAATATTGTCATTTCACTCATCTTTCTTTTTAAAAAAAACAAACAATAGTAAAATTGTTTTATCTTCCTCTCTAGGAAACATAGTGCTGAAGTTATCTGAGAAAGTAAGTTATTTTTACCCTTAGTATCATATATTATTTTAGTGCTTTGTTTGTGTGCAGAATCAGTTACAATTCTTGTCTGAAAAGCAGAGAAAAAATACAAGACACTGAACACCTTTAGACCCTGACAGTTTTGATAGCGTTGATATAAGAAGTAGATACAGAGAAAGACAGGTGGGAAATACTGAAGTAAAAGTGACGTGATAATAGTTTAACACTCTTCTTGCAGTGTGAACACATTGTTAATGTTGATCATATTGTATAAAATAATAGGTATAAAATAATGGCATAAAGGCAGTCTGATGTATCAGAATTTGAGTGTTAGCATCTCTACTGTACCGAACTTAAGAAAGTTTATCAGTTAAATATGTCAAAAACAAACAGAAAATTGGTAGATCCACACAAGATCTAAGGTTAAAAAGGTCCACAAGGCCATGGTAAAGAATTGAACTATTTTTCACAGCAGTGTTCATACTGAAGAGCTTCACCAGAATTGTGGGATGAAGCTCTTCTTTATGATGAACTGTGGAAGTCTTTCTAAGAGAAATGTCACTTGGGGAACTTTTGAAATAAATCAATCAAATGAGCAGATCAGGGAGTTTCCTCAGGAAATAACATGAATTATTAAGTGTGGCATATAACTTATATAGGATAGAAAATTGGGTGGTAGCAAATAGAAGGTTGATATTTTAAGAATCCAGAAGTTACCTGGGAATTACAGACCAGTAAGCTAGTTTTCCATACCACCAGTTTAGGAAAAGCTAGAACAGAGCTAGAAATAGGAGAGCTAGACTAGAAGAGAGATGGGAGAAGAAAAATCTAGAGTCTGAGGTATGAAGATTATAGAATTAAATGATTGAAGATGCAGCTTCACATTACTGCCTTTAGAGTTTCAAAACCCCTTTCTTGAAGAAGTTAGGCTGGAGTAGACTATTTCAATTATAAAGGACTTAGAACAAACACCAACTCAAACTGACCGATCAACACAGGAGTGACCAAGTTAAATGTTGTTAAGGGCATTGTCCAAATAAATACCACATAAACACTAACAACCATGGAGCACCGACCACCTCTCTAAGAAGCCTGTTCCCCTGTTTGAGTACCTGGGATACTGAAACAATTAAAATTACATGATATAAGAGTGAGCATTCTCTAGTGGATTAACAATATGCAGAAAGCAAGGAGGAACATCCCATACAGAAACAGGGATGAGACAGGACCATCCCTCTTCTTCGCAAAGACATGTTCTAGAAAGGTTGGCAACAGGGAAGCAACAAAGATTGCTGGCTGCAGTCACATCTAAGGCTGACTGCAAATAGCTACACAGGATCTTATGATACCAAATGATATGTGAGAAAATTCAACATTGGTAAGAGCAAAAAAGACATCTGGGAAATGGCAGCTCTAACTATACATGCACAGTAACAGGTAAATCATTATTCCCACTAAGAAGACAACACTTGGAAACTCTACAGAGAATTCTCTGAACACTTAAAACTGGAGAGAGTAAAAAAGAAAACAGAAAATATTTATTATTAGAAAATAAATACATCAACTTTGTGCTAGTGTAGAAATACACTAGCAGAACAACAGAAGTTACAGAAAACAAGAAAAGAATGAATAAGGAGAAGAGGTACATTGTTCAGATGCAAAGAGCAACAGTGAAACTGTAATTTTTTGTCATCTCTTTTTTTATATCAAGATCCAGGTCCCCTGATATTCACAAAAGTGCATGGTTACTGTCATCTAGGCTGTGCTCTGCATGAACAAGATAGCTTTCCTTGAAGTGAAAACAAGGCACAAAATAGGACAGCCAACAGCAGTGTACACACCCTCTACATACCCTCTGGCATCAGACAGAGCTCCCATGGCTTGCCCTAGTCTTTCAAAGCATCTCCACAGGCCTTGCAATCTTCTGGACTCAATGATGAGGAGGAAACTCATGCCAGGAAAACGTTTGACTTCTGAGTGCAAGAGGTGGCCTTTGGCAGCAGTGTGACCTCCTGCTTTCATGCAGCATGGTCACAACCCATTCCTCCAGATCTGACACTCACAGAGAGACATGAGTCAGTCTGCATCACCTACCCTTGGGACAATGGGCCACACCAGAGCAAACACTGTGACAGCAAACTACAAAACAGGAGTCAACAAACAATCAGAGCAGAACACAACAGAAGCCTGCAACCTGAGGAAAAACTTCTTTAAGTCTGATAGAGCTTTGGAACAGGCTGCTCAATGAGGTGGTGCAGTCTCCTTCACTAGAGCCATCCACCTGGATAGGTTCCTGTGCAGCCTTATTTGAGGTGATGCTGATCTGGCAGGCAGGTTGGACTAGATGGTCTCCAGAGGTCCTTTCCAACCTCTGCTATTCTGTGATTCCCTAATAGCACAAGTACACATTAACTCATTTATAAAAAGCAAAAAATAAAGAGCACCCAACAAAATGAGCAGGGTGAAAAAAATGGTGCCTTTATGTACAATGCATTCTATCATTGCAGAATTAACATAAAGAGATATTAATTAAGGCTAAAAAGTGTAATTGTGTTCAAGTGACATAAACTGATGGAAGAACAATCCATGTATGGCTCCTCAATTTGGACACAGCTTTTGGCTTATGAACTTTTAAAAAGGGGTTTGAATTTGATTTGCTATAATAGGGGACATATAACTACATACTTACTCTGCTTCTTGCATATGATTTCATCAAACATAACTGCAAGATAAAAATGTACTAGGCTACAAAGACTTCAGTTTGATTTTCTATGTCTGTGTTTGAGTACATTTATCTTTAAAGGACATGTTTAATGAATCTGAAAAAAACACCCTTATCCCAACACACAAAACTATGCAACACTGTGTTCATTTATCTAATTGTTGGGAAATTTGCTAAGGCATATAATTTGCCTTTAAAAAACATGACTTTTATCTCTTCACTGTGCATGTTAGGGGATTTTTCTTGCATGATTGCATCAGATCTATTAGGTAATACGGAGTACAGCATATTTGCCACTAGAATTACAAAAATAGGTTGAGGTTTTATTGCCTGCCAGGCTTCCTAGTTAATGTGGCATCCAGGCTTGGAATTCTATTTCATCATCCTTCAGGACTTTTCAGTTATTATGTCCAGACAAATTAAGATTTTTTCTTTTTTACTTTATTTTCTTTCAGATCTAGGAAATACAAGTGTGTATTATATTATATGTTGGTCAAATTATATGCAGATGGGATTTTAAAAAAGTGAATAAAGTTGAGCTGTTCTGCAGATTTTGACTAATACTTCACAGAAAACCAGAGAGGCTGCAAGTCACTGATTCATGTACAATTACAAGTTGATGAAATTTGGCACTACCTTGAAATATCTTACTGAAGATTATCAAATATATTTATAACGTTGTTATAAATATATTAATTAAAATATTCATGAAGTAGCTTCAAAATTCAGATGTAAGGGAATAAATAATACAATTTAATGATTAAATCTACCTAAATAGTCTTCTGTTCCAACTTTATCCTGGTCTTTTTTTACATCAGTAAGATTTGGATGATTTATTTTTGTGAAAGTTCACTTATTTCTGTTGCATAAGAGCAATAATGTCAGTCTATTTCTGCCACCATAATTAGTTACTGTGGAGATGGTTGAAATACCATGGATTATAATTGCAAATGAGGAATAAGCAGCATGAAAAGATGACACTGATAATCTGCAAATATTGGAAGGTTGGGAATATTTGAGACTAGTTATGTATAAGATATTTGAATTTGCCATAGTAAAGAGCAGGTTCACAGAATATGGGGTAGTGTATGTTTCAGATAAATATACTGTGAAGAAACATGACAGTTACATGTGATGGCATCTTAAACTTAAATGGTAAAGTAACATTATGATACAACACATATATCTTAAGACTTTTTTACTTATATTTTTGCTTCGAGCATATAGGAAAAACACTAATCGTACTCACCTTTATTTCTGTGAGGTGAAAAACCTATACCAGTAGTACATAAAATCAATAGGTGATGTCCTGAACTAATATTCTTTGGCAGATAAATGAAGGAGAAACAGGTGTTCAAGTGTCTGCATGAAAAGTGGCTGGGATTATCCCCTTGACAAAGTACTTTAAAAGGCAAGAATCAAACTGCATCTTTCACTGGAGACTGATGAACCTCTCAGAGGTAGGAAGGACAAAGCAGACAAAAAGAAAATTGCTGATTTGCCATTTTACAACAGAACTCCTTTGTATTATCTTGTATTTTGCTGTAGGGCTGGCTGGCACTCCAGTCTGCACCCCAACTGGCTAACAAGAAGTGCATAATTGGTTGCATGTAATGATGCTGCCTTCATACAGCCACCACGTATACTTCCAAAACAACAGCCATTTTAAATCTTTGCCCTTCCTGCCTCAGTAGTGTGAAGCAATTGACCAGCATGAAAAAACCCAATTCCCCAAATTATGCTTTTATGAAGAAACAACCTTTTTAAAGCTTGACTGGGCTAAATATAAATACTGAGCTTAATATTCCCTTACGTATTGCTGTTTAGAGCAAAGCTGCTGTATGCTGAAATGTGAAAAGAAAGTGAGAAGCATGAAAGGAAAGTGAGAAGTAGTTATTTGTAAAATGAGAGCATAACCGAGAGACTGATACCAGAATTATAATTCCAAGATTTCCAAGCAATTGTAAGGATAGCATTTTAAACACCAAGCAAGTATCCTGGCACCTTATTAAGGTGATAAACATAACTTAGGTGTACTGACTCATGGATGGTAGAGCCTCAGAATATCAGTGGATTTATACTGACTGAACAACTAAACTATGAGTGTTTTCAGTACTAACAAACCTTCTGATTTCAAAGATGCTGGAATGGAAATTTCTTGTTTGCATAAAAATGTACTAGTGCATCCCATTCTGACCCACCTCGGTATTCAGAGAGGAGTTCACACCAGCCATTTAACAAGCCAAACCCCAAAATAAGCTCAGCTCACATGCTGTCATCCACTTACTGTACCTCTTCAAGCCCAGGTTTTTGATACAGTAGCCTGATAATTAGGCTAATTGGATGTGAACCCACTTGCTTTTTAACTGATTTGTTTGTATGTATTAAAGAGCTTTGCTTAGCAATTAAACAAGTATACAGAAAACAGAAAAAGTATCTGGTCTGGAAATTTTCTTCCTTTTGTTGGTCAAACTAGAGACTGCAGAGGTGTCTCACAGAAGCTGTGAAGGATGAGAAAGGTCTACATTTTACTTCTGCATGCTAAACAAAATAATGATGCACAGCTGTGAATTACAGTTTTACACATCAGAATAGGCCTGAGGGATATTCTAACAGCCTCGAGAAAAGACTGAGTTTTACCAAGAGCTTTTTACATCTCCAGTTTCATGTCAAATTATATGCCTGCTACCATTATCCATGGAGAAATGCAAGTACAGTTCTGTGTCATCTGGGGCTCCCCAGTAGTGACAGACTATTAAAGACTTGCTAAATCAAGTCTTTAGGACAACTAAACATGATGTGCCAAGAGAGGCCCAAGGGAGCTGGGTTTACTTCCTGAGTTTCTAGGTCAATGGATATGACCACATACCTTGCATGTCACGAACTCAGAAGTTTAGGCAGTTCTCCAAATTACAGATACAGTAATCAATATAGTGGATATCTGACTGAGGTCAGAACATCAAAAAGAGAAGATTTCAGTCCCTCTAAGATTTCAGGCACCCTTGAGAGACCAAAGAAGGGAATGGGGCCAGGAAGCAGTTTCTATACAGAAAACAACTGAAGACTAAGAATAGAAACACAGAATGTGTTGAGTTGGAAAGGACCCTCAAAGGACATCCAGTTGAATAACACGTTATTCCACTTTCTTTGAATGAAATACAAAGGTTTGTTGGGCTTTAAATTTACGGAAAGATTCAGGAAAGTAATAGGAAAGAATGTGGTAAACCATGTAGATTGACAAGAATTTAACGGGAACTCAAGTCTCAATTTTGACATACTTCTTCAAATGTCTCTCCCATTGAAATCCTTTGAAGCTTTGAAAGCCCAGAGATCTTTAAGTTCACCTTCCTGAACTGAGTAAACTCTTTTTTCTTTTGTTCCCTCAGACTCTTTAAATATAACAGTAGTCTTAAGAAAACACAGAATCAAAGAATTTCAGGAATTGGAAGGGACTTCAAGAGATATCTAGCTCAATCCCCCTGCCAGAGCAGGAACACCTAGACTAGATCACACAGGAA
>VZTY01015455.1:167920-330791 GCA_013400935.1 Turnix velox
TTGTACCCATTGCCCCAAGTCCTATCATTAGAGGTCACTGAGAAGAGCCTGGCTCCATCCTCCTGACATTCACCCTTTACATATTTATAAACATTAATGAGGTCACCCCTCAGTCTCCTCTTCTCTAAGCCGAAGAGACCCAGCTCCCTCAGTCATTCCTTGTAATAGAGATGTTCCAATCCCTTCATCATCTTCGTGGCTCTGTGCTGTAGTATCTGAAGCAGTTCCATGTCCCTCCTGAACTGAGGGCCCCAGTCTCACCAGGGCAAATACTGTCAGACTTTTAGGTAACCTCTCTTGCCTCTTTGTCTGCTGAACAGCAGCAAGTAGTTGCATTTCTCCTTTCTTTTTTTTCCTGTGTTATGTTTATTTAATAAGTACTGGTTGAAAACAACAGAGATGTCAAGGCCATAGCATTTCCAAGCCTCAAAGGTACTAGGCTCAGTCAAACAATCCACACATGCCCATGAATATGGGCAGGATTTCCAAACTGCCTTGTAGTATTTGACATAACAATAACTATGCATAATAATATGCATAATGATAATTATGCAAATGGACAACAACCACAGAAATATATGCTTATTCATTAAGACAAGAAATAAAACAATGCAGAATTAAAAGTTTCCCACAAAAAAAAAAAATCCAGGGAAAAGTAGGAAATTTTTAAAAGGTTGGTTTGTTTTTTTTTTTTCCCTGGGATTCAGATGACATCTTCAGGTTTTGAATGCTGTATCTGAGAAAAAGCCAAGGGCTAAACACAGTGGAGATGATAAATCTATGAAAACCTCTGAGTGACACTGGGTGAGTTCTTCTTGCAAGCATCTCTTGTGTAATGCTTAAGAAGTAAAATCCTGCAGGACTTAAAAACCTGCTTAGCATTATCTTGAATATTTTGGGTCTGAAATAGCTTTTTACCTTGTCATTTAGGTATCCAGGGGGAGTCAGGCAGGTGTGACTGTCACTATAGGAAAACAGTATTATGAGGCATATTCCCAACAGGCTTATTGCCTTGGCAAGGAATAGAACATAATTAAATAATTATGATTTTATATTTCCAGAAAATTATTTAATGACACTGTATTTATTTAGTCAATGGATAGATACGGACATGCCAGCTGGCTTCCCTCCATCTCAATGGATAAGAGTGAGTTCTGACTTTTTTTCAAGGGTAAAAATAAAAGGCCCAATTTAGGTAACTAATTACTAAAATAACAGAACCAAATCTTGCTCTCATTATATTGTTTAAATCTTAGAGGAAATTTCACTAGAGTTCATGTGCTTATTGGAGATATAAACTGATTCAGCAGGGTGCACATATTTTTGCATTACTTAAATTACTCTAAACAATGGTATATGATGAAAGTTCAAAAATAATTTTAAAAGGGAGAATCTCTTTTTTAAAAGAACAATTTCTGTTGCTTGGTGTATTTGACTTTCTTCTTGGTATATCAAAAAGACTGAAATGAGACAGAAGTGATCAGTACTTCTGCACTGCTGCTTTAATTTAATATCAGAAATATCAGGTACAGGAATGCTTCATTACCACTTGTTTTGAGGTGAGCTTTTGAGAGATTGAAATGGCATTTGTTGTATAATGCTCTTGGGCTTTATAAAGGAGTTATCTCCCTTTCCCCAAAAAGTTAATCATACACTTTCATTTGAGGTGACAAAGAACAAAATTTTGAACTGATTTTGCAAGCATTCCTTGCTGATCTTTTCTTGAGAGAACATAAGGTGAACTACTCAGGGTGTCTTCCAGGGCAGATAAAATCTGCATCTTTAATACAAGAGAAAATGCAAATATAAATATAATCTTCTTTGTAAATGGAAGAAAATGGAAGCATAAGTCCACTTTCCTTTGTAGATCACTTTTACCAGAGATAAGGCACCAGAGCTTGAAAGAAAATCTATGATGCATTTGATTTCTCACATTCTTTACAGAGAGGAGGCAAATCTTTTTTTCAAGTGACTTTTTGATTGTGTTCTGCTCTGCCAGGCCTTTATTTTGGCCTGGAAAGCTGTAAGAAGAGCAATCACAACAACATAAGCATTAGGTACAGGCTCTGACAACCAAATCAAACTTAAGAAAAAAATCAATTGTCATATTAAAATTGCTTGTGGTATTAAATCTTTCATCAGAGGGGTGGTAAAACATCCTGAGCCTACGTAAACAGAATACTCAACCACCCCTGAAGTGCAGCCAGTACTAGCACAGCGACTCTTGAGGAAATGCAAAAAGATCAGCATCAGTTAAAATTGCCTGAGGAAAGCAAGAAAGGGGAAAGCTGAAATGATTGTCCAAAGTGGAAGTTGATCCAAAGGCTAAGTTAGAGTCCTTGCTTTTGTGAAAATTTCTAAGGTATCACTGACCGCAAGCATTTGTTAACATCTGCCTTCCTCTGAAACAGCCTTCAGCAGTGGAACTTCCCTAAGCAGTAACGCTGTAGTTTAAGTTTAGACAACACAGTGGATACTGTAGCCAATTAGTAACACTTGCCACGGCTATCCTCATTTCCAAAGAAAATATGTAAACCACAAGAGAGAAATCATTAGGGTATAGGATGGCAGGACTAGGAGTAATGGATGCAAATTGGAAGAGGGTAGAGGTTGTGGATGCCCCCCTCCCCGGAAGTGTTTAAGGCCAGGCTGGATGAGGCATTGAGCAACCTGGTCTAGTGGGAGGTGTCCCTGTCCATGGCAGGGGGGTTGGAACTAGATGATCTTTAAGGTCCCTTCCAATCCAAACCATTCTGTGATGATGAAGAATCTAAACTTCACTGCAGCAGGAGAGAAACCTGGATGTTCCTTCAGAGAAGCAATGTAATAATGCTGTACCTAAGTAGGAGATGGTCCTGCTCTTCCCTATGACTTTGCCCTGTACAGAAATGCTCCAGGGACTGAGCTGTCACACTGACAGCTTCCGAAGTAGCTGCAAGGGAAATTTTCATAGCAACACTCATGCCTGCAAAGCATACAGAACATACAACAGATGCTGGGAAAAAAAAGAGAAATTCTGCTTTAGATACTTTTAAGACCTTTCTAAAATATAAAACACGTGTGGATTTTCATGAAGAAAAGAGATGAGCTAAGGCTTGTTGGTGAAATCTTTACCCTTAATGGAATTGATTAGTTTACCATTTTTGCAAGAAAGTTTTCCTAACTATTACCAAAGTGTGTATGTGAAATATATAACTCAGCTTTCTAGAAAATATTTAAAAATAAATATATAATAATGGGAATTTTCCTTCTGACCAATTTCAGTAATGGTAATATTTTGCTTTTTGCACTGCTGATAGACCTCTACGCATATTCTTGTGTTACTGCATGGTTTTTAAATTCTGTCACTGTTTTGCTGAAAAATTCTTTCTCAGGCCTGTTTTTATGAATGCAATAGAATATTTCCTTGAAACTGTAAAATCCTGCAGCTTCCAACCTGACAAGGAGATGAGTCTGACTCAAAGGCTAATTCAATCCAAAGAAAATTAACAAATCCCAGGTGAGCTAGTCTCATTGGGAGTGAGCCAAGAAGAATCACAGTTTCTTCTCTCTTTGCTGAATTTGTACATTTTTTCAGGAAGATTTTCTTTTCTCATTCTTTGATTCTTTTCCTCTCCTTTGGTCCCTGGAAACATGTGATAATTGCACAGATGAAGAAGAGAGAATGCAATTGATTGGCTAGGTTCGTAAAGTAGGTGCTTAATTGCTTTGCTAAATTTGGGCTTGAGTACTCACTTTTTTTCCCAGGTTTCTCAATTTTTGTAAAGTTTCATGAGGTTGTTTTGCTGGATTCATACATTACAGCAAAACCCAATTTCCCTGCTCTGCGAGGTGCTGTGCTGTAATTAATAAATCATTTGCATTTCAACAGCAGCTTCTGTCAAAGAAGATCAAACAGCCCAAATATTAGTGTCTTAACATTCCCTCTCTGAGGTACTACTCCTATTGGAAATCTAAAGCCAACTCCACATCTGTGCTTAGTGATCAACCCGCAGATAAGGCTCCCTTGGGCAGCTAATGCTGGAGGATGGTGAACTGCTGTCTTTAAGTACTCCCAAACATTTAGGAGAGTGTATCATTGCCCTACTGCCACACAGTTCTTGTAGCAATATGCAATAGGACCACCGGACAATAAGTCCACCCCTCATAAAGCCCTCCATTGCTTAAGAAGTGGGAATAACACTCCTACTTTTACTACTACTCCCAGCTGTTGATTTAACTTTAGTTGTGATTCCCATAATTTCCAATGGATGAAGGAAGTGGTTGTATGAGCTGAGTGGTTATAATCATTATCTGGTTAACTTAGCTGATTGTATCCATAAAGCTGGCCAATAATTAAAAAAGCCAATAGCAGCTGCATCTTCAGCAAAATTAGTTCCATACACATCCAAAATTAGTACCATATACAGAAACTGAGGGACTGCAAGATTAACTCTTGAAATGAAAGCACTGTTTCCTTTGGAATTAATCCAACATTGGTACAAAAAGTATCGGGATCACTCTGCAAACATTACAAATGCTGCCTCTAAATGTACAAGTATAACACAAAGCTTGCTGGGAAAACTGAAATATGACATTTTTCATATGAATATTCTTTTAAGGGAGGAAAATAAGCCTGTAACCCTAGTAAGTTCTGTGTCAGCCAGCTGAAAACCACCATCTTTCTTACACACCCTAGCTTTTGTGATGCCTCTGCTTTCTCCAGTAGAATTTAAATGAGGAACAAATGATTTCAACATTAATAAATAAAAAGTTTAAAATGTCTAAGAAGCCTTTATGACCAAAGACTTCTGATCTAAAAATACCTTAGCAAGTTTCTTTCTAATTAGAAGTATTAACCTTTCAGTCTGAAAATAAGCATAGTGATTTCCTCAGATGGGTTCGCAATGAGAGGTTCAATTAAGAGGATCCCAGTTTAAATAAGGTACACTATCATCCTAATATGAATTGGTTTCCCTTAAGATCACATCGCCTTCATATAACATTTTATTCATAAAGACCATGTCACTTATCTCTGCCTGAGGATTGAATGCTCATAGTAAATGTTCCCACAAAGCAATTGATTACTGAATTTAAGAAACTATATAACGATGGATTTTGTTAGTCCAGCAGAATAACCTATAGACAGGTTTAGTTATCTGAACTCTGCTCATCAAGGACATTTTGGGAAGAAAGACAAGCTCCTTTAAAGGCACCCTCCTTTCACTGAGAAGAAAACATTGATTATTTCCTTGTCTGCAGGAATATTACCAGGGTGGTTAACTGAAATACTCTGTAGCATTACAATCAAGTTCAATTCGACCAGCATGCAGGCACATCAATATAAAAATAACCAAGCCCAGCTTCAAGCTGACTTCACCTATGATTCTATTCACTTAGAAACAATTGAACATGCTGATTATTAGCTGTAGCTTCATGCCTTACTTCAGCACCCACTAGTAAAAATATCTTAAACTTATTTGCAACTTAAACCTCATTCTACCTTGAATTACTGTATTATGATTATCCTTCCTGATGCAGTTCACACACAAGTCACATGAACACAACTGCTGCAGTCACCCTATGTTGAAGTACATAAATTCTGGAAAATAAAATGTTTTCAGATTCCATAGAGAACATTTATCAAGATCTGACCCAAACATCTCTGGGACAGAGGCATTTAAGGGCTCAGGAACTTGGTTTCACATTTCAGTTATAAATGGCATCCATTCAGTTAACACCATAGTGTTCATACTCTGAACTGAGCTGTGTAGGACAGAATTACATTTTGGAAATCAGGGAGAAAGCACTGAAGAGAACAAGAACTTTAAAACCTCATCAAACAGGTAGAGCCTGTCATAAGCAGCAAAGTTTGAAGACTGTCTTTATACAAAGATGCACTTTTTGCCTTTTCTGTGGTAGCTGGTGACTACTAGAGCACATTTATGCAGCCGCATCTTCTTCTCTCTAGACATTTATGCCTTATGGTTAAGGAGTTAAAACCAGGGTGTGCACTGCTTCTAGGCCTGCAGATCTGATTTCTCTCTAGGGCTTTGCTATGGTACAGACTCAAGAGGGGGGAAAAAGGGAAAAATCCTGCACAGTTGTGTTGGTCAAGCAATTAAACCCTAATAATCTCCACAGTCCACATTGGGAATCTGCTGCTAAGAAAACCAAGATGAGCTTCATCCCATACTCTTAAGTATGGGTCTCAGCTGAAAAATGAACAGCACTGATTGCATCAAAACTCAGTAAAATACTCGACTCCATTACTGGACCATGACAGCCTGGTACCTGGTATGGACAGAGGAGCTGTAATTTTGAGTCTCCAATGCTTTCACTGGGAACTTGGAGTCTGCAGCCCTGAAACAGCTGATAGATTTGTTTATTAGCTAGTTAACACCTTATACTGTGTAGGTATATGTTTCAACATAAAGCACACTTAACTGGTGACCCCAGCCATTGGGTTGACTGATCATAGATTTGATGACTTACTAGAAACGCTGCTAGACTTACTCTTCCTCAAAGTTTATTTTTCATGGGTCTTGAGGAAAACGGGATTAAATAGGGATGAAAGGGAGA
Source organism: Turnix velox (assembly GCA_013400935.1). Classification (NCBI taxonomy): domain Eukaryota; kingdom Metazoa; phylum Chordata; class Aves; order Charadriiformes; family Turnicidae; genus Turnix; species Turnix velox. The sequence continues at coordinate 174,482 of VZTY01015455.1, forward strand.
CAGTTACTGACAAAGCTACTTATGATGCAATCTGAACTTTCATGAGGCTGTGCTTACATGCAAGACCTCCCACTCCATATCATATCTTGGTGTGCTTTCATGAAACAATCTCTCTTTAGAATGTGACAAACAGCTAAGCAAGCATTACATTAAAAGATGTTGGCAGAATGATTTCTTCTCCCCACCCCCATAAACTTTTGCTTCACAGTATTAAATACAATTATAAAGCATTCTCCAGATTAAATGTTAAAGAGGTCTAATGCTCCATATCTCTTACTTTTGGCAACGAAGAGCTTAATCTAATTAAAGCCACAAGCTGAATCTGTCTGCTGGTTTTAATCCTCAGCAGTTTTATTGTTAGGTTATGCAATCCTAATGAAAGATAATTTTAGACAACAGGAAAGGTTTAGTTTTAATGAGAGAAAACTATATGCAATGTCCTTGTGGTTCTGTTTAATAATTATTTTTAAGGTTTATTTTTAGCTAATAGTTTTCCATACATAAGCTACAACTAAGCTTTCCCCCAGAGAAATCTCTCATTTTAATATTTGCTATTGTTATCCTGTCACTCTGAATTTTGAATGCTATCAACTAAAATCAAGACTCTCTTCAGCGCTGTTAAATCCAGTGATGCAACACGTAGCCTGTGCTTCTTGGTTCACGCATTCAGCTTAGAAGGTCCCAACTTTCAGAAAGGTACTAAGAATCTACAGTGTCTTACGAAGTTCTCTGATTGCTACCTCACAAAATATGAGTGCTCAAAATCACAATTTTAAAAAAACCTAAACCAAAACACTCCTGAGAAAATCCATTTTGGTTTTATATTCAGGATGTGAAGAAAAATGCCATGGAATTACATCCCAAGGCAACTCTCAACACCACAATCTCCCTGTGGGGTGCTGCAGAAACAGTAATTTTGGTAAGAGTGGCAGAATTACTATAACTATCAGGGAAACAGTTGTCCCCTGCAGATGACTCCGGTTTTTCATGAAGACCTACTTCTTCTGCTGCAGACATCTAAGACCAAGGTGAGAACAGAACAAGTGAGAACAAAACAGAATATGTATAATTTCTCTTTCAATTAATTGATTTTTAATCATAAACTAAGCATGAGTTAAAAAAAGGTAGAGAGGAAACTTGAACTGCATATTATTATTCTGCAAAGGATAGTTGTATCTCATGACAAATATCTACCAAAGAGGTTCAGGATGGCTTCAGTAGGGTTGGTAAGCAGAGAAAATTTTTTGAATTTTTACTGTGCATTACTACCCAAAAAGTAGCTGCAGGGGCTGCATCTAGCCCTTTGAATTCAAGAGTTACTGCCTGCAAGGGGGAAAAATGCTACATGAGCACAAAACTGTCATCTTGAATTCACTTTGCCCTTCTACAGATGCAGGGCAAAAACTGTCTCCTAAGAGCATGCCTATATCAGTCAAGTTTCCTGCTCTCCAAATCTAACTCATGTGGAGGTTATCACATTCTTACTGACCTATGCTTGTGGGTATTCGGGGCTCAGCTGTGAGACTAAGCAATTTGGGCAGTGCCTCCAAGGCACAGGCACAGAGGGACAACCCAGCTGCACACCCCAATCTGGGGTTAGCACTTCCCTGCTGCTGCTGCTTTAATGCTTTCTGCAATGAAGGAGAGGGGAGGCACGGACATATTTTTGTGGGTGAAGGAGGTAAGGGAGAAACTGCACAGGAGGAAATGGAGAGGAAAACAAGAGCCAAAGGGCAATTCATGGCCCAGTTCAAAATGGTGAGGCAATAAACATTTAATTCACTTACTGGTGTGAGACCCTGCTGCACATGCTCTTCCTCTCTAAGCTTTAGACAAGGGCTCCACAGGAAACCTCTAAGCTTGCACAGGCTTTTAGTGTCACTTTTTAAACCCAGTTAGGCTGTGTATGAAATGAAGAAAAGGCTTTCTCAGGTTAGTTTCTGCAACATGAATGGTGGAGCTTTATTGTATACAAATCCCTTATTCTAATACATCTGCATTTTATACTAAGGAATAGGACCCATTGCTGCTGTGCTGTCGGTTTCCTGATGAAGTGATGAATACAGGAGTGGAAATTGCTGAGTTGCCTAAGGAAAATCACTCACATGCCTTCCTGGTTCTCCAGTCAAGCAGCTAAGGAATCTGCCTTAGTGGAAGAAGTAAGGCATTTCAAAATGTTATTTTTGTACAGTATATTTCTACAAGTCACATCCTTGTAGGTGCTCTGGTCCCCACTGTCACACACAATACCTATAATACTGATGTTATTTTCAGAGAAACGAAAGCCTGAAGCTATAGTAAACATTACTTCTTTATTTAAGATCAATACTTTTAAAAAAAAGTTCCAATTTCTTTTTGCGCTTTTACTCTTACACCTGGTCATTTTCTTCATGAATAACTCTTGTTGCCAGCCTTAAGATGGGAGAGGCAATTGCCTGGTTTGAATTTGAAGTCAAAATAAAATAGGAGTCTGGTCCTTGTCAGATGTTAGACAAAAATAGAATCGGAAAATCTGAATTTGAAGGTCAAGTCTATTTTGCGTGATACTGAACAATGGGGTTTATTTCAATCAGAGTTTTTAATCTGTATTTTGTGACCACCTGAGAATGCTCTGGCAGTTTATTTTGCTGTTATGGGATCACAGCAAATAAAATTCCTCATTTTGTAAGCCTGAGCAGGCATACAAAAAGAAAAGAGGTGGGTTGAGAAGCAAGGTTCACTTAACAAGTCCTGAGAGGTCAGGAAAGATAAGGTGAAGGCTGGGGAAGGCAGGGCAGTCTCCAACCAGGAGACTTACACAGCATCAGAAGCAGCAAATGTGCCATTCCCAAGATGATAACCCACTGATAACCAACACAGTAAAGCTGCTGGCCTCTGCATTGCACAGCAGATTGTCAGGAGAGCTCAGGGCATAATGGGGTTTGTTGGTTCCCAGCCCAGCTGCTTAGTCATCACCCCAGTTTTAATCAACTTCCAAGTACAATGGTGAAAAAAATCCAGAATTAAGTCCCACCCCTTGCTGCAATTTCTGCCAAACCAGAACATCAGCTACAAATCTAGGTAGTTGTGTAACTGTGAGAAAAAGCCTCTGGGGCAGAGACTGAAAACCCTGCAGTAAGAGCGAAATGTCAGGGGAAAGACCCCTCTTACTGCTGGTGTGGATGTGGGTGGCATCTGCTGACCAAAGCCGAACCTGTGACCAAACAGATACACTTTAGACAACCACATTCTGCTTACATGTGGCAATAAAATAGCTCAGTTTAAGAAGAAGGAGAGCGTTCTGATGACATAGGAGGACTCGTGCAGTGTCCTGACCACTCTCTGTTTGCCAATAGCAGGGTCCCAGCTCTGCCTCTGACTAATCTTCTCCTCTATTGCTCTCCTGGGCTCCCTTATGAACCAGCAATATTAATGACTAGCATAGGCACCTGAGGGAGATTTCCTTGCTGAATTTCATCTACATGAAATACATCTGTTTAAGATGAATGGTTTCTCAAGAGCTATATTCTGTGCTGAGCAATTCTTAAGCAGAGAAAACTGTACACTTATCATGTACTGCCTGGCAAAGACCTGCAGAAGAAAAAGTATCTGGAAAATGGCAATAAAAATAACTCCAGTGATTTAGAAAGTCTTGGCTTGTCACTGTTAAGAATTATTTCTGTATCTTCCATGTATTTCCTATATATTCAAACACAGCAAACAAAATGCTCACTTCTTTTAAAATAAATTTACAGAAGCAGTCTAATATCCTTGAACTGGTATGACTTGAGCTCAATCAGCCTTTTTCCACTACTACCTTCATTCTCTATTCAGATAAATCACAGAGAAGCTAATCCAGAGCAACGCATACCTGTGTTGGACAGTCTGTGCTGGTGTAGTCAGCTGTGGTTGGTCCCACCAGATAAATGTTGGTGGTTCAACCAATCATTAGTAAAAAAGCCATTGCTTTTTACCAACAAATTACATTGGTAGCATACTGTTAAAAATTTAATTTTGTTTCAAATGGTCTGCATTATGTTAGGTGAGGATCTGGTCTTTCTTTGACCAAGCTAAAGCTCTGGTGACAGGATATGCTAAACTCTGTCCATTTATGTTACTTAAAGAATCTCTTTCAATATTAAAGCATGGACATGTCATCCAGCCAGCCAGATAACTGTCTTTTATAGGTAATCACTTGAGTGAAACTTGATTGTGCAAACATTTATGAAAAGAAAACGCCAACTGGCAGACATGCATGACTGAAATAAATACAAAATTAAATTCAGGGATGTTTTTCCAGACTAATATTTCTGAAATTTATATATGCTAAATTTTGACACCTAAGTAACTTATCCATGCTTTTTCTTTGGGAAAATATGCTAGTAGAAAAATAGGCTAAAGATGGACAGCCTGTGACACAAGGTGATCTTTGTTTTCTGCTCATTATAAATTACTAGAAGATATAGGTGAGCTAAATAAGGTAGCCTTAGCTGATGCTTACAACAAGCAATTCAATGCTCCAGGCACCTCAGAGGAATCCAAAAGGAGGCACCTGAACTTGAGTTTTCCAAAGCTTTTATATGTCAGAATATCATAACACAGTCAGGGAGCCCAGCCAGCTGTGGTGAGGAAGTAGCAGAGTAGAGGCAGAAGATTTGGAAACAAAACAAACAAAAAGCATTTTCTGACATACTTTTAAGTTCACCTTACTGCTACTGGATTTACAGTGCTCAGCAAAATAACTGGGTACAAAATAAATTTAAAAAATATGTAGGGGATTACATGTTCTGATATGGCCAGCCTCATGCTTTCTGTCAAATGATAATACGGTTATCAAAGCTCAAATAAAATGCTAAAAGCGAGTCACTCATTATAAGACAGAAGCTGTTTGCTCAGCTTTGGTACCTACTACATAGATGAGATGTTACAGAACTGGCAAAACCAGGGGGGGATCCTGCCTTATAAACTCTAGAAGCATGTACATCCCCATAATGGTATTAGACCTGCCTAACTTACAACCTACTACATAGATAAAATCTCAGGTTTTTTTCCTCCAGGTTCCAATAACATTCTGCAAATAGTCTTCAAATTGGAGGCCAACGTGTTCTATGCAAAAACACTCTTTCAAGTTTACAGACTACACTGTCTTTGTCTTTTCCTAGTGTCAGGTAAATTCCCATGCCATTTGCAACACCAAAATAAAGTCAAAATCCACTGATAAGATGGTGATAACCACAAAAATTTTTCCTTTGCAGAAACACTACTCCCCTCACCCTCCAACTTTGCCTAAGCTCTCTCAATAGCTCTGAAGTATCTCATTTGAAAATACCACAGAATCATAGAATGGTTTGGGTTGGAAGGGACCATACCCATATGCAAACACAGAAGATTTTGATACCTTTCTATATGGCTTCAAATATTGCAGCTGTGAGAAGGATGCTACTGAGCATGGCTTGTTCACTCTGCCAGGGCTCTATAGAAAAACAGTGACATAGACCAGGATGCCCATTCAAAATCAACAACTTCTCTGGAGGAAAGACATCTGATTGTGACAGTTTCCACAGCTAATTTATTCTTCGAAAAAGGCCAGTTCTACAAGGCTGTTGCTCCTGGCTCCATAATTTCATGGAGGTTTCTCCACACAGGATCCAAAGCCGTTTTAATATGTAAATACACATCAGCTTCCAGAAGCTCAGATGAAAATATTACAAATTCCAGTCCTGATGCTGCTGTGTTTTCAGTCTCTAAATTATAATCTGAAAATACGCTTAGATGGGTAACGCTCAGTAGATGAATTTATGAGAATTTCTTTTTCAGATTTGTTCAGTGCCAGTTTCTGCACTGTCATGAGATACACGCTTAAAGAAATTGATAGGACTACAATTTTCTTTGCACTATCAGCATTATCCTGACTTAACATCAAAGAAATAAACAATGGGCACAGCTGCAACACAAGCACCAGAAGTTCCAGTAATATTCAATCAGGTATAAAAACTACATGGTAACTGAATATCCAGCATTTTTGTACACTCCAGACCTAACTGAAATATAGTACATATTTCATTGTTCTGAATTTAGATGTGAACTTTGCCAGAGTTCAAGGAATATTTGTACCCAAACATGCGATCTAGGCACATTTGTAGCTGACAGTGTTATTAAAAATTAATCTTTATAAATACATAATCATATTTCTGTGACACGGAAACTTAAGTGGTTTGTGATCTCCTGCTGTTCTTCATAAAATGCTGCAATAATATATTTTGCCTTTTCCTCAAACAACCCTACTGCTGCTGTGCTGTGAAATACTATTACCCAATATTAAAATAACTCATTTAACAGGTAAGAGTTGTGAGGTGTGCATATACAGAGGTAGCCAGAGATAGGTAGGTAGAACTATGTCTCCCAGGTGAGAAGAGTGTTGGATTTTTTCCTTATAAAGAATGGTTGCTTTTGTCTTTCTGATGCCAAGCTGTTTTGTTAACAGGAGCTTATTTGCCTGCCCTGACGCAAGCCTTCTGTATATCCCCTTAGCTGAAAAAGAATCTCACATTCTACTAAGAGTAATTTTCTAATTGAAGTAGAAAATTGCAAATATTTTGCCAAATCCTCTAATTAGCAGATGGCATTGCAGCCATTGTCGGTCAGATACTGCTCTCAGTACACCAAAGCAATCCCTTTATTCTCAAGCAGGACACGGATATGTAAACAAAGAGAGAATTTCCACTTTACTCTCTTGTAATTAAGAGGAACAGAGTAAGGAAAAGGATGTGACAAATACCAAAACCCTGTTAAAATGTTTGAAAACTGGTAGTGTTTTGCATCATTTTTTTAGCATCAAATTTACTGATTCTCATTTTAATATGGTTGATGATGTTCAGGTACACTTGGTACAGGAATAATTTTGACCTGAACTGTCAGAGGTGAGGTTCTGCAAGAAATTAAAAGGTGCTTCATTAGCACTGAGAATATGATTAATTATATCTATATCATACATTTCTAAAAACTGATGCCACAAAATCATGTCTAAGGGAATATTTTTAAAGACCTGTTATTCTCAGGAAGGCAGTCTGAATGTGCAAATTACCAAAGAAATGTCAGCTCCCAAACCCCTGCATAGCCTTGTGCTCACTGAAGCAATGTCAGACAATTTATTCCCCCACAACAGAATAACTGGGAACAGGTTTAGATAGCCACAGCTTCACTCCAGACAAAACTGAAAATGATGCCTACTTATGGCTCTTTTTCATGGATTTCCTCCATTTCTCCCATGCTACGAAGCCTCCTGAAGCTTAAAGCAGCATGCTAGTCTGATAAGCTACTCTGTCAGATCCAGTTTGTGTGGTTTCACCTGCCTGAATCCCCCACAAGAAGGTCTGAGGTCATTCACAATGCAATTCTTCTGCATTGCTCTGGCACTTCACTCAGTAATGCTTGAAAATGCCTGGAAGTGTCCTGGCCATCTCTGAACGCTGCAGTGTGAAGCAACATCCAGATAGACAAACCAGGAATTGTGGTGGAAATTTTCACTTCTCCTCAGCTCCCTGGCTAGTAAGCATTTCAGTTGTGATTCATTGCAATAGGAATTGTGCATCTGAAACTCTTGATAGGCTCTGACAATCTCCCAGAGAGGAGGAAAGAGCATATGCCTGTGCACATTAATACACGATATCCCTTCTGAACCACAGATTGAAATATGAAGAGACTGGAAGAATGAGGTGCTTTCTTATAAGGGCACAGAGAATGTGCAATCACTTCACATCTTGTCACTGGTATAATTAAATCTGTTTCTGTATCATTAGGAGCCCTGAAAATCTAGCAATACATTTTATTGGTTGGAGACTTTGCACTGCCTATGTTTTTGGAGAACTATGATCAGTAAGAAAAAAGACTCATGTCTCATTTGAAAGCTACAAAAAGCTGAAAACAGAAACGTACTGTTCCACTGCCTTTACTTCTACTCAGTGGCATCCAGTCCATAAATTCAATTAAAATGTTATATAAAATCTACATGTGTTTACATAACCAAGGATAAAACTGCTCTACAAATGGCCAAGAACAGGAATGGCCTTTAAATTATATAGCCAAAATAACAAAGTAAAACATGGATAGTAAGAAATAGAACATACACCATTTTATGCCTGTCTGGCTTGTTCCAGCTTACTGAGCTATGCAGAATCTTGTATATATATCTCTATCCATATATTGACCCCTATATATATTTTATGTCTATATATAGTGTCCTTGAATAAGCTGCTCTGGATGGTTCACTCCTTAAGTTGATTAATGTTAATGTCTCTGAATACACTTAACTTGATGGAGTAATTACTTGCATCAATAATCCACACCAAATGTGCTGCCCAAATAGAATTTATGAGCCACAAATCTTCAGTATATGGATTCTAACTAGGTTTGAATGACAAGGAAGAGGAAAGCAAAAATGAGTGCACGTGAGCATGTGTGAGTATGCAATAATCACACAAATACTCAGTATGCATCTAGTCATGCCTTGTTTATCTTCCTGCTGTCTTGATACAGATACTACCTTTGATAAGTAGCATATAATTCAACCCATTCCTCTTACCTTGAAGCACTGAACAAAGGTTCACTTCAATTTAGGAGTTAGCTTGACAATTAAAAGACATCTAGCTGAACAGACTAAAATAGGCTGGAAGAATAAAGTATCTGGGGCAGAATTTATGCTTTTATTTACAATTACAGAATCACAGAATAGTTTGGGTTGGAAGGGACCTTAAAGATCATCGAGTTCCAAGCCCCCTGTCTTAGGAAGGGACACCTCCCATTAGATCAGGTTGCTCAGTGCCTTGTCCAGCCTGGCCTTAAACACCTCCAGAGGGGGGGCATCCACCTCTCTGGGCAACCTGTTCCAGTGTCTCACCACTCTCACAATAAAGAATGTCTTTCTTATCTCCAGTCTGAATCTACCCGCTTCTAATTTACACTTGTTATTCCTAGTCCTGCCATCACATATCCTACTAAAAAGTCCTACCCCTGCCTTTCTTTAGACCCCCTCAGGTATTGATAAGATACTATGAGGTTCTCCCCGAGCCTTCTCATCTCCAGGCTGAACAACCCCAACTCCTTCAGCCTGTCCTCATAAGGGAGTTGCTCAAGGCCTGTGATCATCTTTGTGGCTCTCCTCTGGACCCACTCCCACAGCTCAATGTCCTTCTTATGCTGAGGGCATGGTATTCCAGGTGGGGCCTCACCAGAGCCAAGTAGAGGGGCAAAATCACCCCTCTTGACTTGCTAGTCACACTTCTCTTGATGCAGCCCAAGATTCAGTTGGTCTTCTGGGCCACACGTGCACACTGGCGGCTCATGTTAAGTTTCTCATTCACTGACAACCCAAAATCCTTCTCTTCAATGCCAGCGTTAAGTCCATGTGATGGATTTAACAAGAAATACCTAGACATAACTGCAAGCATAATCTGACCTGAGATATTTGCAATAGAGACATAAAGCAAAGTACAACTTGATCTCATGTAAGCAAAAGTCAACAGTTATTTGCTGCTCTGCACTATCCAGATGCCCACAGGTGCTAACTAAAAAACCAGAAAAGATCACACACAGCTTTCATAAGGGACACTGCAAAATAAAACTCAGTGAAACCTAAGCCTAGCAGTGCTCTGTTGGCTAGCATGACTTAAGGCAGCCTGTGCTTTCTTTCCCAGCCTGCCCACTGGGCTGTGGGACTGAAGACAAGCTGAGAAAATAATGTGAGCCAAGGCTCTGGCCTGGCTGCCTGCCAGATACTCAAGGGCAAGTGCTTCCACACACAGCTTTGGATGAGGTCCTGCTGGTCATCTCTTACAGTTTATTCACCACAGAAGATATTATCCAGCCAGATCAAGGACTGCTGTAGCCATTTTTCCTGATGCAAAAGGGCTTTAACAGGAGTGATGAACCAACTTAACGTCTCCTATGCATGCTCTGTTCCTGCCTTGGGTGAAGACTTCTGTTGACCATTCCTGCAGTGAAGAGAATACCATCAACATCTTCTTGGAGCATCTCTGGCAGGAAGAACCAGAGACTCAACTTGCATTCAGCTGAAGTAGCTCACAGATTTGACTTACAGATTTTCCCATGATGTAGAGTATGAAGAATGAGACAAAACCCTCTGGGGCTGTGCTCTGAACAATCTCAAAGTTGACATTACTGAAAGAATGGAAAACAGCTCATGTTTGAGTAAAATACAATGGACCACCAACTAGAAAGGATCTCCTAAAGCATGAAAATGATCTCAGGCAGATGGCAAGAAGACTTAGGTCACTGTACTCACCAGTCTAGGACTGATTCCAATTTTTTAAAATCTTGACTGCTTAATTTAAATTTCCTAGGTCTACTACTTAGTGAAATTTAATTGAAGTGGTGTTTGGATTTAAGCATTCCACCACAGTACTCGCTACCCAGTTGGTGCAGTGCTGCTCTTGTCAAAGATACACTGTGGTTTACATAGTACTTGCTGCTTCTCCACAGAGAGCTGATTGGTCCCACGGTGCTCATGCTCTTCCTGATTTCCAGCTGTTACATTTCATTAAGAGACAGCTAAAATTGCCTCAGTGGTTTCCTCATATTACTTTTCCACATAAGCACTTGGTTCAATTACCAGGGGGTTGCCACGGAGTCAGGAACAGGATGAGAGGTGGCTCTTGAGACTCTTCCTACACAGAGGTAGTCCCACTTCAAAAGACTTTGGGAAACACTCACATGAGCAGCTAACGAATGGAAATTACTTAAGATTGTCTGGGTACTAATGGGACCAATGCATTTGCATTATTCAAGCAAAGCAAAAGAGGAAAAATTAAGTAAATGATGACTCAGAAATCATCATTTTGTAAACAATTTCCACTTTGTTATTCAACAATGTAATTTTGTGCCATGGTTATCTTCTCTAATAAATCTGAATGCATTTTTTGTGTTTTGCTTTCCTTGAAAGCATTACATAAAATGGTCTTCTCACTAACCAGAATGCCCTAGATATGCAGAAGAAAGCCTCCTACCTTCACCACATTTTTACATACGGTCAGGCCTGTTGTCACTGAAGGCGATGAGATTCTACCACTGAGTTTAACAGACAAAGAAGGTGTCCTACATCACCCACTGCAGTGAGGCAATGTGGTGAGGGGCAGCACTCAAACACATGTACAGATTCTGGGGAAAAAAGTAGGACATAAGCATATCTACATAAAGGTTGTACAGAACTAGCAGGTGTTACATGAATAGGGAGGCTCTCTACCCTACTTGCTACAAATCAACTATAATATGGATGTAGGGCTCCTGACTATTAGCCTCTTTTTATCCAGCTTCTCTGAAGCACAAGAGACATCATTAGACCAGCAAGAGAGGTACTTCACTTAGCCCATACCTTGTCACATGGGCTTGGAATAGCTATCGCTTTGTTCATCTTAACCTATAGGGAGTTTCAGAGCAAGTCTGCACACCAATTTATTCATAATATGCATACTAGTACCATGTTTGCTGTAACACTGGGTAAGAGAGAGCTCTGTTCTTCTGGTGCTACTGCCGAGTTTTATTAGACAGCACAATCCTCAAAGCCCATCTTCTATTCCTCTCGTTTATCAGTGCACTGAACTATGATTTGGCATATTTTCAATTAGCACAGAAGTGGAATATCTTAGCTTTCTTCTCCTATGGCTTTTCTATCTTGTATATTCACAGCTTTCACTTTTATGATTCCCTTGTCTTGAAAGAAAAGAGACAGACCAGTATAACTCATATTGCAGCATGGAGTATCAAGAATGCTCAAATACTCACTGTAGTTCCTCGATGAAACCATGTTACCAAGGGAACAGATACAATACAAAAAAGCCATTCTTAGGGCACGTAATTCCAGAAAGAAATCTGGAAAATCCTGGTCAAACACAACTTCCTTTTCTCAGCAGTCATCTAGACAGTGAGGACCAGTGCCCTAACACAAGGAAGAAACAGTAAAATTGCAACCTGTTCACTAGCAGCAGAGCTTCAGGGTCCTCTGGAAACCCTGGTTCAGATCTCAACATGTAGGATAGCCCATGGGATGCTGTCAGGGGTTCTGGAACAGGCTGCTCTAAGAGGTTGTGCATGCCTCCTCCCTGGAGGTGTTTAAGGCCAGGCGGGATGAGGCACTGAGCAACCTGGTCTAGTGGGAAGTGTCCCTGCCCATGGCAGGGGGGTTGGAACTAGATGATCTTTAAGGTCCCTTCCAACCCAAACCGTTCTATGGAAGATATTGGTAGAGGGCTGGTTTATGACCTGCTGCAAGAGTAGCTCAGGGACCTCCCTCTCAACAGATGTGGGAATTCAAATTAAAACTTTTTGACCAAAATGTGAACTAGCTTTGAATTTAAGTCAACACCACCAGTTTGATCTCAGCTGTGCCAGTTCAGAAGGTGTAACACTATGATATAGCTGAGACTGGACTTGATCTAAGCTCCACTTAGACCAGGCCAGCTGAGTTAAGCCAGTCTCACCCTTCCAGCGAAATCAGAAAACCGACAAATCTGCTAGACTAGCAAATGGGGGGATTTTTATTGGTTTTGTCAGCTACTTGCAGTGCATTTTTAGCCTGCAGGAATGTTGTCTGATCTTTAATGCCACAGCCTCACTGGCCTCTCATTTCAGCACTATGCCTTTGCAGAGTCAGATGCAAAAAGTCAACATCAATATTTAGAGGAAGCCATTCCAAACTGCGAGCTTTCTGGGGCGTAAACATCACATCTAAATAAAAGATAGTGTTTGGTCTTGGTTACTAGAAAGGCTGAGTACATGTGCTGGAGCTCCTGCATCAGTGCTACCAACGTGATAGACTACTGTTTATTTGTAGTGCCAGTTTAGAGCCATGTCTAATTAAGAAAAGCAGCTATCGCTGATTCCATTATTTTAGTTTATAAACATGAATTTTCTGTAACGATCTTCACTTTTGTCCTGAACTGAGTTCTGTGAACTGTGAAGATGTGATTGTACAGTGGTGCATACATACACCAAGAAATACTGTAAGCACATGTAGTGAGGACTCAGATTCCCCCTCCTGTACCTCTGCAGAGAGAGAGAGATGCAACAAGGACCAGATCCTGGCAGAAGCCAGTGCATACTGCAGTGAATTATCCCATTATGGCAGGAGAAAACCACTCTCTATAGCACTGAATGTCCCTTCTAGGATGAATTGAGGCCATTACAGTACACCCATTCCTGGTGATTGGTGGCAGCCTAAGAGCTCTTCATACATGAATTACTCCCAGGCAGAGGGAAAAAGCATCTGTAGCAAAAGATGAATGAGATTACAGACATATACAATTATAATTATTCTCCAGTTAATAAGTAAATAAATGCCAGAAAAGATTTACAAGTCTTTCAATTATCAGATCATCATCAGAGTGATGCTGTTGTAGGGATTTATAACTGGCAGGGATAATGGTTGGCATTCATCTGGCTTGTCAAGACAAGTGGACTAGTTATTTATTCTACAATAAAGATACTCATCACCTTTGATGCTGCCCATTCCAAACTAATTAAGGCATCAATGTGAAATTTTCAATAGTATTAATTTAAGAGTTGAATGAGTCATGATCCACAGAGATTTGTCACAAAATGTCATCTGTTTGTAGAATTCTGAATTTTAGATCTTGGCTGACTTTTTATTCTTCCTAGCAAACAGGGCAGGCTGTTAGTTCTTGTAAATAAACCAGAGAATCAGAAAAATTAACCATTTTTCCAAGATATTGTCTCAGGTACTCAGGGTGAGGATAGCCAAAGTCTGATTCCTTATAAAGCTACCATAAGAAAGATGAACTCATTTTCACTTGTCAGTAGGCAAATGGTATCACACAAACAGCTCCATATGACATTGTGCAGCCTCTGTCCAAATCAAAGACCAACCAGAAAATCTGAAGAAATGAGTAAGCTCTTGTGCCTCTGCTCCTTCCTGTCTGACGTGTCTTCTCAACAATCTCCATGGAGAATACATGAAACTTCCACAACAGTTCTGCATTCATCTGCAGAGAAATCTCCTGCTCAAGTATCTGACTCAAACCCCACAGACACCTGCAGAGAAACTAATTTTCCAGTCTAAAACCAGAACAAGCAAGGTACCCCTTTTCTGTCCCAGCAAGTCAATATTTGTTTTCTTACATTCACTCCTGTATATTTCTAGCAGCAGCAGTGGCTTTTGTGTCTTTCTTTGCTTACAACTTCTCTGTTTCCTACTTTGGCTACCTTTGTTAGTAGGACAAAGACCACATAATTGTTACATTACTAAAATTCAGCGAGTCTGGGAGGCTGAACAGAGAAAAAGGATCAGAGTAACTACTCCTAGAATCACAGCAAAAGATCCAGGAAGGAGTAACTCATAACAGACTAAGTTTCATAAATTCTGCTGCTCATGAAATTTTTGGTTTTTTCCATAGGAAATGGTGTACAAGAAGCCACCAGTTGAGGAGACAAAAAAAATCACCACTCAGGCATATTTAAACTTTAGTCCAAATGCAATCTGAATTTTTCACTCCCAGGAAACTGCATCTTTTTAAGACTGATGTCTAATCTACCTATATCACATTTTCCATTAGATACAAAATTGTGAGGAATGCCACAGTGACCACTTAATAGAGGCTTGATCCTATGCCCACAAAAACCAGAGAGAATCCAATGATCATTTTTTACTGGGCTTTCAATCAGGTCCATAGAACACACGGGCTATTAGGAGTACGTGTACAGTTTTGAAAATTTAGGTGTCAGCACCGAAGGGTAAATGCAGTATTGATTCTGGATGATGATGATAGAAAACCCATGAGCTTCAAAGAGTCTTGAGGTAGAACTGAAATATAAAAGGCTGCAAGGGAGCATTTTGAGTATATATGCACATCCTGGAAACATATGGACCTGCAGACACAACTTATTGCTGCAAAGTCCTGAGCACCCACCCAGTTCTTTGGAACAATGCACTTCAAAAGGGTGAGTGTGTAGATGGCTGAAACCTTTTTGGCCTGTTTGCATGAGCAGAGACTTTTGGTACAATAACTGCCAGCCAGGTACCCTGAGTAGAGTTAAGATATAGGAGGAATTCACCAGTTGCACCAGGTAAGAAAAAAAAAACAAAACTAAAAAAATCCCAAACCAAACCTACTGTCAACCACTTTCAGTAGAAATACACACCACCACTTTCAGGAGCATTTCTGGGTACTCTTTGAACCTTCCTCAGTGCTTATCACTGCATGCTCAGCTGTCAACTCCATGCTACTTTTAACTATGGAATTAATAAAGAGCACATGGAGAACATGATTCTCTAGCAAAACATTGGGAGATGAGGGACTGGTGTTTTCAGGCACAAGCAGTGCCTAGTGGCAAATGTAAATACCCTAACAACTTCACTTTTAAAATAGGCAAATAATGCTCTTGGTTAAGTCATGAAAGTATCATTCACCACTGCAACTGGATGATTTTTACTTCCTCTTTTCATATACGGAATTGTTTGTGTTTGCCAGTTCAACTTGGAGAGATGTATACATAGAGCTCTGAAGATGTGAAGGACCAAGAGTGTGAATTATCAAATTAAAATCTTTTTGTGAGGAACTAAGGTCTGTTCCTTCAAAAGTCTATACAAACCTATTCAGCTACAAAACAAGAGCTTGATATATTTTTCAGCCCAGGAACATATAACTGCTAGAAAGTACTCCACAAAGAATAAAAAGGGGAGCAATGAGTGATGATCAGCATCAGGGATCTAGTCTACCATTACCTGATCAAAAGGTGTGGGACATAGTGTAGGCAATAAACAACTCAGATGGAGTTAATAACAGACAGTCTTTGGTTTACATGAACAGGAACCAAATAAGTCTTAGTAACTACTTCAGTCATCTCCAATACCAACCACATACTACAGAACTTAAACAGTCTGAAAATGTAACTGGTATCAATAAAGCAAATTATAAATTTCCAGAAAATCCTGAAGTTTCTTCAGAATGGTGAATTTCTAGTAAGAACTTGATTTTTTCCCCCCATGTTTCTGGTTTCAAAGACTTTCTCCTTATATGACACAGAGTGTTTAATGACCCTTTTTATTACTAGAATCCAAGATTCTCTCTGAATCACTTGACTTAGTGAACGGTAGTTCTGAAGAAACTGCACACATGGATAGACTAAACAAAAAAAGGAGACCTTGTAAAATTGCAATTAAGTTCTGCAACACTTGCAGTGTGATAATCTATAGGCATTGTTTGCAACAAGACAGGGATGGGTTAGAAGCAGAATTTGGAAGAGAGCGACAACAGCTTTTTCTCTTCATTAAATGATGTAATCACTACCTCATGCTTCTTTTACTTAGTCCCTTGAGTCAGTCCAAGTGGCCATGTGAAGCTCTCACTGAACAAAGCCTCCAGATCCCATCTCTTGTCAGCTAACATAGCTCTCTTTCCTGCATACTAGCTCCTGTAGCTACTGACATGGGCATTCAGGAAAAGCAATTGGAGTGAAGCAATTCAAGGAGGATCACCAATATTGCATTAAACACTAGTGTGGACATTTTAATTCAGAACTGAATTTGCCTTAATTAATTAAAATAAAATTAATGAGTTTGTGAACTGAATGAACAGTCACCCAAGAACTTACGGTGATAAAGCTAATGTATTTCATATTTATGGTCTAAATAATTCAAGTTACAATGTATAAACAAGCCCTAGTATAAACCAGGCTTAAGACCAAGATTTCTACAAAAGTGTTTCTCATCAAGATATCTTTGATTCCTAATCCATAATCTGATTCCTAATACACAATCTGTTTTTTTCCTATTAAACTTCTGTACACAGAAAAAAATCAGTTTTTCGTTCTAGCAACTCTGGAAAGAGCTTATGAAGCCAAAGGTTTTGTCTGGATGACCGTCATGTATGTTTCAGATCTCCAAGGACCTGGGATTGTCATCCTTGCTGCCATTTAGCTGTACGTGCCTTTGAAATGCAGTTCACAGACATGGAACTAAAGGGCAGCTACTGTGATTAAAAACTCCCATCAGATTAGAATCATTGGGCTGCACATTCACATCACTGCACCAACCCATTTCCCAATCACAACATGGGTCAGATGTCAATCAGGTCACTGATACAGTAGGGCTCAATCGAGGTACCACCAAGCTGGCCTAGGGGATTCCTGTGACAAACACTGAGAGAACACAAAATGGTATTAGAGGAATAAAACTTCTGCAGCACTTTGGAGTGAAGGCATCTACACAAATTTTGCTTTCAGAAACTACTTGGCAGCGGCCTCTGAAAGGCAGGAGAGGTTTTCCTTTCTGTTGCTTTCGGAGTGAAAGGAATATGCTCACCTCTGACCAAAGTGCAGAGGAACCAGTGAACCCAGGGCAGGAGTTGCTTAAAAGCAGGATCCTGTGACCAGCCAGCATCCTACCAAAAAGGACATGCATCTTTTTTGGGTGATTGGGATGACCTGGTTCTACAGCTGACCACTACTGCTCAGGTGCTGTTCTCATTACTCATCAGACACCTCATAGCTCCAAGTCACCGGGAAAAGTTCTCCTCTCCTAGTCTTAAAAAAGGACAGCAAAAAGCTAAAGAATGAAAGCAAACAGTCTGAGAATTTCTGACCAATTTCCATGCTTCAAATGTAATCTAAAAATAAAAAGCAGCTTCAATGCATTTTGTTAAATGAAAGCATTCCAAAATAATCTGTAAGGACCCAGCCAGATGAAGACTGTATGTTCATGAGTCACAGCAATAGCAGCTGAGGATATGCAACAATTTTTACACAAGAATGAGCTTCTACCAAACACGCCCATTGTATCTCCCCCCCAACCAGACATTATATTACTGCTGATTTGTTGGTGAAACACTTCTTAAAACATCTCCAATGGATGCATTCTCTAATTCATATACCATGCAGAAGCTTATGCTATTAATAGCATCCATTTCTCAATCCGCAAAATCTGGTGTAAATTCTCTTAATTTGTAATTAATTGCATTATTATATTATTTTAACAGGAATGCATTGTTGTAGAATTATGTTGCAGTATTACAGTCTGGGCAGCCTCATATAATCTTCACAGCAGCTGGAAAAGTAATTAGCATAAAACCCAAACAGCCTCATTAAACATCCCTTTCCTGTAAGAAGGGACATATTTAAGGGCTTTGTTTAACATTTTTCCATTAGAGCTGGCATGAGGCTAGATTGATCCCTGAACACATTTTTCAGTCCAGCTAAGTATAAAGTCCACTTAAACCCTTGAAATGTTCTGTAGCAGGTCCCAGGAAGGCATCATGATGCTGCTCTGTAGTAGAATACACCTCCCAGAGGAGTCTGAACCAGGAGCTCCCATTTGGCAGTTCAAGTATAAAACTAGACAACTGTTTAAAGAGCCTTCCACATACAAGCGTAATCTGCAGCTTCTGAATGTATCTGGATTCTTCTGATATGCTTAATATGACAAATCTAAACCCACTGCTAATTTGTAATTCCAGCATTAAGGAAGCAAACAAAACCCACTTCATTTCCTTGCCATGAAGCACCTTCTGCCACCACGAGCTTTGGGTTGTTCATCTCATCACATGGTGCAAATGACCACTGGGGTTAAAGATATCTACAGTTACACAGCAATAAGCAGATACTCAGGCTAGTTTTGCTCCCTCTATAGAGAGGTAAAAGGTTATTTTTTTAAAGTGTTAACTTCTGGTGCAGTTTATGGACAGCTTCTCAAAAGACACGACGAAAATGTTAGTGTGTGCGAAGAAAAGATATGGGCAATCTGCATTTAAGCTTAGAATAAAATTTTCTTTTTCACTTCCAAAATTTAGAATACATAAAGTGAGCAATTTTGGATTTATGCTAACACTAGAAATGATGGCTTATTTTAATTTTTTATTCTGTTCTGCAGCTCAAACAGTGTAATGTCTCAGCAGACGTAAAATACAAATGTTTTCCTGTCAGGTCACTTTATATTTGTAATGCAAATTTTTAGCTATGCTTGTTAATATGTAATTCAAATCTGAAATGGAAGTGTATATTTGGAAAAAACCCTCTTTTTGAAAGACTAGACTAAGCTTTACATCAGTGCCATTTCTTTCTCTTCACACACAGCCTTGGGAACATTAATGATTCTCATCATAGCATCAATGAGCTGCCCCAGCACAGCAAAAGTACCTGGCTGGGATCAGTGTCCATATCACCTGCTCACTGTCTCATATCAGAAGGGCTGCTGAAGGTTTTACACAGTCCCAATGACACACTTCATCAAGGATGTGAAGAGGACTTTGGGGCATTTCAGGCTTCAGCAAAACTTCAACCCTCTCTCTTTTTCTCACATCAAAACCATTAAAATAAGAGGGCGAAGGAAGAAAAAACACCATAATTTTCCTTAGTTTTCTATGCCTAAACCTAGCGATAGTTTGGCCTGAAAGCAGAAGAAGAACTATAACTGAAATATTAATTCCTTTCACATGACATCACAGTTGTTACTAAATAAAATTCACAAGAACAGAATGGGACCATAAAGCACTTTTGAACAGTCATCCCTGTTATCCAGCAATCTGAACAAACCACTGCTTTTAAAGTACAGGCTGAAAATAGGACCTTAGTGGATACATTTCAATAACCTGGCAGTCACTTTGAAAACCAAAATGTCTCCCCCACAGACCACCTCCCCCAAAGGTGAGGGTGGGCACATCTACAGGATGTGCTTCTCCTTTGCTTCCCCAGGTAAAGGTCTCACCCAAATATTAGGACTAGTTTAATAGTCCAAGAGTTTTACATGAGAAAACAGTAGTGGTAATCATTGGCAAAGCAGAAGGGAGTAGGAAGGTTTAAGAGAAGCACTGGCAACACATTATTGAATTTCTACTGACTCGAATATTCTGGAAAGCAAAGTTCAAAATATTTACCTATTGTAGTCAGAAATAATCAGCAGTAAGAATGAAATTATCTGGGGATGGTTTATGAATTGCAGTTACTCTAATTGCACAGATTTACCACATTTTGTTTTCTTCATGTTATTCGTCAGAAGCATTGAAAGTCTTTGCCCATAAGTGTTGCCAAATTTAAGCAATCCCTCTGCTGACTGAGAGACTTAACTTACATAAACACAGCAACATGTGAATTTTTATAGAGCCATTTTTAAAAAAGCCTAGTTGAAATAACCAAAGCACTGAGTCTTAGCAAGTGAAAAAGATAGCATCTGAGCATAAAATTAATGTCTGTTTTAATGCAGATTCTGGGAATGGAGATGCTAAAGGTTGCATGAGTGGATTTAGGCTTGGCACACTTGTTTTCACTTAAACATTTTAAGCATGAACCAAAGTAAATGCAAGCCCTCCCTAAGAAGGAAACTGTAAGAATCCGTCTGCTTTTTTGGTGGCACTGTCTACATACAATACTGGGATTTAATCTTCAGATCCTCAGTGCAGACCTCTCTAATGCCAGTTTAACAGAGTAACTACCAGCAAGAGAAGCTTGTCCTGCTCTGTGCAGACAACCATTAAGAAAGTCTTAAGGTTCCTGAGCAACAGGTCAATTCACAAAAGTCAAAGTCCCCCAACTCAACCTTCCCCAACATAACTGATGATGTCTGGCCTACACTGATTTGCCTCTTGGCTCTGCGGTGGGGCTTTCTTCTGACAGTGGGCTTTCTATGCTTATTCTGCAGGGTGCCTATGTATCTAACCCAAACATTGATGAATCCTGAGTTTTCTCCACATCTCTTAATTTCTTACCATTTCCTGCATTCCTTTTCTCAGTCCAACCAGATTCTTCCACATAGAAGTCATGTGCTTCCTGCTCCCCTCTGCCTGACCACTGCAACTCAAGGATTGAGGATGGGGGAAGACAGACACACCAGTTCTTTAAAATGAAGGTCATCAGAAATGTGAACTGGCAAAACAAGACATTTTTCCCCTATTGAGACTCATGTGAGAAGCTGAAATACTTTTTTTTCCTGAAAGATGGCAAGCTGTTGTCTCTTGTTGAATACAGTGATAAAAAACTTCAGTGATATCTCAAGTAAGCCCAGAATCTATCTTCCCCTGAGCTTCTTTATTTCAGAAGCTTCTCCTTCTCCAAGACATCATCAGGAGACGACATTTCACCAGCACATGTACAGCACTGCAATAAGAAACCAGGAACTGTTTCCAAATTCACATCAAGGTGAACAGAACATGATCAAGATATTAAAAACAATTACAAAGGCCTGACTGAGGAGACAGACAGCTTTCTCTTTTGCCGTTTGCTTCACTGATTCCCAGAGTGCCCAGTGTGACTCTAAAACCTTGTGCAGCCTGCTGGAGCCATGCCAGCTGCATCCACCCAAGGAAACGTGGTCAGGCAAACAAAAAGCACTATTTCTTCCTGGCAGCTTCTACTTTAAGAAATTCTGCACCCTATCAGTTAAAAGAAACTGTCTCATCAACTGATTTAATTTTGCCGTTTAGAGGCTTGCCCATGCTCCCAAAGCTATACTTGTCAGCATCATCATACCATTGATTGCCATGAGAGGTCCTCAACCCTCTGTGGTAATAAAGGTTTCCACGCTTTCTGTGCAAAATGAAATTTTAGGCAAGTTTGGAAAAAAAAAAAACCACCACACTTTTTACTACAGCATTTATATCATATGGCTGAGTTTAATTTCTTTGTCTAACTCCCTGTAAGTGCAACTTCTCCACCAGGAGCCTGTATATTGAACTCTGGGGGCTTTGGTGTCCAAAGAAATTTCATTATACCTCTCTGTCATAAAAATTTGTGCTTCTGACACTGACGCTCTGCCTTAGAGGGAGCTTCACTTCTTTCTAACATCAGGATTCAAGTGAAAATTAACTTGCCTCTTGCCCCACTGTGATACACTGGCATCCCTCATACAGCATCATTTCCCTTCCCCTATGCTCTCAGATGGAGCCTATCCAAAGGCAGAGCCCATTTGTGACTCAAGGTGCATGTCTCAAACAATCTCCTTAATACTCCACCTTCTAGCAGCAGAGGTTGTTCAAATCAAACCCCAGATGTGGTCTTATCTGGTGCTTATCATCTGCAACAACAGACCACCCCATTGAGTGATCTTTTCTACCTCATTCTGATCATTTTACAGAATACCTAACAATGACACTTGCAAACAAATGAACTGCAGGGAAAAGACTAAAACCCATGCATCAAAACCCATGACCTTCATCTTCATGACTTAGTCAGCAAAAAGGCAGTACCAGACTTAAAACTTCTATGCATACATGCTATAGGAGTATCACAACCAACATAACCTATAAACGTATACAGTATATGAAACACCTTCATTGTTTTCACCTGCCTGTCAGTGTCAACAGGCAAAGACAAAGACAGGATGAAGAATCTGTTATGTTCAAATATCATGATTCGAGTATTGATGTGCTGAAAGTAACCATATATATAATAAGCATAGTGTTAAGGTCCTCAATCAACCAAATTATGGATTTTCTCTCTCATTTATGTCATTATCAAGTGTCAGCAAATAACTTTTCCTTCTATGCAAAAGGGATTTTTTGCCTACTGACTACTGAACTAAAGCATTCATCTCTGAATAAATAATCAGACCTTTTAGTCTGATGAATATGTAAATACAAAATGTTAGTACTTGGAAATCTCAAGCAACTGTTCAATCTCAAATATCAGCCTGGCTCTCTCTTCTTCCAGTCCTCTCCCAGAAAAAACCTCACATTAATTTCAAAGGGAGTTTCAACAGATAAGGTCATGTGTTTTGACCCTTATCACTTTCGACATTTAAAATAATTGAATCTATTGTTGCAGAAAATAAGAATTTAATAAAATACTTCTATTGCTATTTATTTTTTCATAATTGCTGATGTTCTATGCAGGTGGGAAAGCTTGGTTGTATGCCTGTAGGACACTGATGGAAAATATTTTTTCTCCACGTGTCACATTTATCAGTGCACTAGAAGAAAATAAGCCTGCATTAGGAAGTTTCATGCTGGCTCTCATTATGTCATCCCCTAAGCTTGTCCTCTGATTTATTATAAAAAATAAATATATTTTCTCAGTGAGATAAGAGGTTCTAGATGAGAGGTCATGGAAATACTGGCAGAAAAAATGGTAGTTTTTGGGTGCAGTCTTTTGTATTACACATATTAGGATAAACAAATGCTGCTGAATTACCAGGTGAGTCCAGTAGGATCCCGGGGAATTCCTGTTCCCCAGGGTCAGAGATGATGGAAACTGTGGGGTCCCCAGCTCTGGTACAGCCCAGAAGTAAATCTCTGCCAGTGCCTCCTGCAGGGTGCTCAGCAGATTTGACATCTTAGTCAATTTTGCTGCAGTTAGTAGCAGGGGAGCTGACAGGAATACCAATGTTGCAGAGCAGCTGCAGGATACTGTTAGCTTACTAGAAATGAAATTTAAAAAATATCATTCTGGATTCAACTGAGATCAAACCCAGTACTGCAACTGACAAACATTCCCTGCAACCTGGAGACCCAGCTTTCAAATCAGTTCTTCAGTCTCTGAAGTCCTTACCAGGAGAGAAGATCTGACCGTTAAAGCCTCCTCTTTTCTGTGAAAAAGAAATACACATTTTTTCCTCTGGTTTTAGTCAGTGTGTACTTCCCAAATGTTCTGGCAAATGAGAGACATTGACGTAACACTTCTTGTAATGCCCAGAGCAGACCATGCCGGCGTATTCAAGCCAGCTTCAAACTAATCAGTCACAGCAGCAGGCAGCTCAGCCCCAGCTCCCAGAGATGAATAAACCAAATGAACAAATACCAGGTAGCCTTTGGCAACTCATGGTACATCCTGAAATGCCATAGTTATTCTCCTGTTTGTAAGCAACTAACCTAGCATGCTGGAACTGGCTTCAAAGTAGTTGTTACCACAGCATCCACATATCCCTAAGAGCTATATAGTTATCATGGGGAGTCTGCTACACTGCACTATGTTAATGACCGATAGGACATGAAAGACAAGCCTTTTGTTTTGCAGCAACATGTCATTTTTGGTGACAATATTTCTCAGTTGCCTGGTCAAAATATACAGTCCTCACTCAAAGCAATACAGTCATCTATTCCAGTTCATTAGCCTTTGCCTGACAAATCAGAGAACAGCTTAAACAATACACATGAAAGAGCACCTTCAGGCATGAACCCTGAAAACCCTTATTCTGCATTTTACCTCATGCAAAATGTTGCATTTAGCTAAATAGGACTTGTCATGTAATGACGGGCCATTTTCAGGAATATAGCCTGAAGAGTAGAGTCAAGTCCTACCTGAAAGCTCCCACTGTGCAATAAACAGGTCAGAGAGCAAATGGGCTGAAACTCAAGTTTCTTCTGGCATGCAAAGGAGCAAATTTTCTCACTTCTACTAAGGACAATAAGAAATCAGAAGAAAATTGATGTTTTCTCACAAGATAATCCAAGCTCAAGATTTGCAAAACTACATGTAGTAATTAACAGTCATGGAATAACAATGAAAAGAGCCCTTCTAAATTGATCACAAAGCTTGGAAACAAACAGGCCAGGTGCATCTATGCGTGGATCTGTGATTCTCACACAGAGCAATTTACAATATAAGAAAACATTTTTGCAGTTTAAAAATTTGACTTGTTTTTTAATTAAAAAGAGTCTTAAACCAGGAGTGTTAGAAAGCTATGGCAGAAGGAGGAGTGTGTCAGGAAGGCAGATCTGTTTTCTGCAGAAAATACATGACACATCTTTCCTGTCCAGTGGAACAAATAATTCATGGTTACACAAGTTATTCAACACTATGTCAACTCCTTTGTCATGTATTTTTCTCACTCCTCTATTAGCATTCACAGTTTGAAAGTGGGAACCTGAGACAACTATGGATGTCTTTTCAACTGCCATTTCCTTTACCAATAATCTGCTACATGGATATAACCAGGTTTTTAAAAAGAAAAAGCTAACAAAGATCTTTTAGTATCTGAAAAATACCTCCAAACCAGGCTTAAATGGCTTTTAAGACCTGTGCAAATTAGGGCTGCACTATAAATTTTTAGCCTGGTTGAACACACAGTTCCAAACTAACAAACCAACCCAATGGCAACCATTACCTGCTGATGTATGCTTAAACTTTTCACTCTTCTTCTTCCTCCATTTCCATGGCTTAAAAATTCTTCCAAGAGTAGCAAATTTGCTTCTTCTTCTGATTGGAGGTGTGTGAGTCCCAGGTACTAGAGAATCTGAACGCATTGCAGCCAGTCTTTCCACTTCCTCAGCTGTAGTTTCAGCAAGAAAAAGAGAAAAAGAAAAAAAGAGGAGGGAGTTAAAATAAATGCTCTAATAAATTATCAGAGAACCACACAGATGGTCAAATTTTTCCAGTTACAAAGAACAGTGAAGATGGGAAAAAAACCTGTCACCATTACTATTTTCATTTTCTTCTCCTTTTAGTGGAACCCATAATCTACAGTAAAGATCAGTATTAACAACCATATTCAGCATGAATATGGATTATTACAATAGCAAAGTTATAATCTTTAACAAATGGTTCTGCATCACTCCTGATTGCTTGCAGCCCATCCACCAGCCATTCATGGGGAAGTGTGACAGAGACCGGAGAAAAGAAAGCTCAAAAAAATTACGCAGTACTGTTTAAAAGAAACACTGTAACTCCTCTTTTGAAATGGTAAGACACTCCTATGAACTAATATTTATCAGGAGCAAGGACCCCAATAAATAATGACCCTCTAGTGTATGCTTTATTGTGGCCATTAAAACTGCCTTGGTTATAAAAGGGTCTGCATTAGGAACTTCCTAGTGACAGAAAGAGTGCTAAAAATTCATAAGGTTCCTTCCAGTCCCCACTTATCGCCCACTCATTCCCTTCCAATTCTTAGACTTGTCTTTTAAGGCAGGGCCATAGAGAATATTAATAGAGTCTGCACTTCAGTATGAATTCCTGTGGGGGTGTTCTAGGTTTTCACTGAGCTTCTGTTGTTAAAAAATTCAGCTTTCTGTACCCTTTACACCATAATGCACCACAACAGTCTTAATACTTCAAAAAAGAAAAAACTGAGAGCAAGAGCAATCTGGGAGTGGTCATTTGGTACAGCTACATTGTGCATATTTTCCGTCATATCAGGAAGATATGTTAATAGTTTTAAGAAGTAACATCCCTGTGATAACAGGCACAGAGAGAGGAAAGCCAGAAACATAAAGGAAAGCACTGCGAGAAGGAAGGCACCAGTAACCCAAGAGAGAGGGTCTCTCCATGCCAGAGTTGCCAAAACTGCAATAATCTCACACAGACCTGGACTGAAGCATGGGCTCTATCTCCCTAAAAAAAAATCATCTGCACAATTCAGTCAGCATATGGGAAGGAGTTTTGAGGGATTTTTTTGTTAAGCTGTTTTCTGGGGTTTTTAAAGGGCTATAATTTTTAAGGGTAGCGTTGTATTGCAACAATGTCAGTAAAACTGATTTGAGTGGTTTGCACACAGTCTGAATTCATGAGGACACAGATCGTCAGCCCTCCTACTCTGAAGACAGCAGCCCAGGGTTTCTATTTCACATCTAGTTTATTAAGCATCAACCTTAGCCATGAGCACAAGCTCAGGAACCTCAGCAAGAGCACTGCTCTGAAGGGATGAGCACACCTACACCATACTGATGTCATCACCAGAACTTCTAGCTGGCAGATTCTTATGTGTCTCAATGGAAATTTTTTTGAGGCCTTAAGTGTGCCAAATTTAGGTGGGTTTTCATGGGAATAGCCAGAGGCACATCTCTGTCACAGAGGAAGTAGGGTTGATCGAGCAACCTGGTCTGGTGGGAGGTGTCCCTGCCCATGGAAAGGGGATTGGAACTAGATGATCTTTAAGGTCCCTTCCAACCCAAACCATTCAATGATTCAATGAAGATCCATTATCAGAACTCCAAAGTGAAATACTATTTGAGCCACTCAAATAGATTCTTGCAAGAAGGTTGGTTATTTAGTTATTGCTCTTTTGTTTGGTTTATAACACTGGATATTTCCCTGTAAAATATGACTACCAGATAGAGCTGACTATAACTTTCTGGGGAAGAAAAAGCTAGCCAGCAAGATACAGAGGGCCCTACTGCTTCAGTGGAAATGGGTAAAAACAACTGTTATTTGAGGTAACAGAGAGAAAGACAGACATTTTTGAGAAACATTTTTCCATTTAAAACAGAGGGGAAAAAATATAGTCTTGCCAAAGCATTTCATTCTGTTCCAGGTCTTTGTCTGCAGCTGCCTAGAGCAATACCTTCTTATAGGAGAAGCCATTACTAGGCTGTCCCCTGTACAGGGGCTGGGACATGCTGCATCAAGGATGGAAATTGCCTGGTTATGGTGAAGAAACTGCAAGAGTAAAAAGAACAGGAAATAAAAAATTTCCTCACACTTTCTGATTTCACTGGAACTGCTGGGCTTTGAAGACCAGCACAAGGAACACACCACCTCAGTCCATATGCAGATCATAAGGGACCATACCTTTTCTCCCTCCTCCATTTTTAAGATGACTCTATAACATCACACTTGGTTTCATTGCTGTAATTTTTAGAGATGCTGCTGAAAGCAATGGGCTTACCATGGGTATTACCTCTGCTGCCTTTCTTGAGGGATACTAGGTGCAGAACCAGACCATTGAGCAAACTGGGAACGGCATGCTAGCCTGCTTGAATTAGGCTTCTTGCTGTGTAAAGCCACAGCTGAAATGGAACAAAATTACTTTTGTTGTTCACCCTCTTTCCTTTTCCTCATCACTGAGCCAACACTGGTGCAACAGAGGTGCCTTAAATAATAATTCTGAGAGGTGCAACACCTGCTTTCCAAGAGCTGGTCCTAACTGGTGCTACTGAGGCCATTCTCTGGAGATTATCTCTTTAAGATTATCTTGTTTTGCAACATAACTCCCCCCTCTGCCCCACATCAGCTGCACTCCCACTGCCCCTAGGAAGCTTTTACCCTTCAGGGTAAATGAATGTGGATAAGTAGTCAGGCAAAACTAACACTGGAGTCAAAAGGAATTTACCCAAAGGGCAGGTTCATTAAAAGCCAAACAGGGCATCAAAACCATCTCCGTATTTTGACTACTCTTCCTCGAATTTCAGTATAATCTCTCTCATAGATTTGTGCCCTGGGAGTCCTGCTGTGCTCTCCATCAGCCATGAACGTGGTCCTTCCCCTTCATCCTCTCCAAACACACAGCTTTGAGCTAAAGCAAGTAACAGCTCTTTTCCCTGTCTCTTGCTCCTATTTCTCAGATGGACCACCTTATTTTTTGCATGAGAAATACTCTCAAGAGCACTGCTAATTCAGAGCATAATAATTACTGGCTCGGAATGAAACACATTAGCATAAAGCCATGACAGTTTTTATACTGCAAGAATAAAAGCAGACCATGATGTGGGAATCAAATGCCAGATTTCTGTGCTCTTCTTTTGCTGCTGCATCTTTTGCTCATGTTGGCCAGATTTCTCTGCCTTTTTGGCTTCTAATGGCTGTGGGCTGTGACACCCACTGCTGACAGCAGGCTCCGTAGGCTGGTTTCACACTCTTACTGTTCCCAAAAAAGGTGGCATTTGCACAACTGGAAACTAATCCAGTCCTTACACTTTTTTGCCTTCAAAGAGGAAAGCCGTCTCAGTTCGATCAGTCTGTTGATATGGGAGAGGGAACCGCCATGGGAATTAGTGCCTGTAGTCATTGGCGTCTCATCTAGAGGCTGGTGCCACAAATGTATGTTTACAGGTTACAGCTGCTGCTTTTGGGAGCTTGTTCTGATCTTCCCCCAGGATCTGAGAGACCTTGCAAAGATGCTGCACTTATGGCATGGGTGCAATGCACTCCCCTCCCACTTTCCTCTGTTCAAGCTGTTGTACTGGAACAGGGAAACCAAACCTGTGAGGTGGTTGATTGTGAGACAGCTCTTGAGATTTTACTGTGATCCTTAAGACATTTGAAGTTCATGCAGACTAAAGGCTTAAGCAACATTTGTGGTTCTAATGAGAGAAGGCAAGTACTTTGCACCCAAGGGATGTAAAAGAAATTTTACAAACACGATGGAAATACACTACAAAGACTTAAAACAGTAGAAGGTCTGAAAGCTGATTTCTTCCTTTATCTCCCCCCTCTCTTTTTATTGGTTTGTTTTTTTGTTTTTTTGTTTTTTTGTTTTTTAATTTGAAGCTAATGCTGTGTTTGAGGGGGGTTTGGGTTAAAGTCACTTTGAGTTTTGTGGGCTGTAATGCACAGGACAGAGATCAAATATGGACAAAACCAGCAAGTTGAGGAAGAGCAGCTTGAAAAACAGTTCTTCAAAACAGTCAATTTACCAGTCAAATTAAAAAGAGGCTGTGCTATCTTAAACATTTTGTATATTCTTAAGAACCCATTTTTCACTACGGTGTAGATTTCCAGAAGGTTTAGGAAGAGAAAACATAGTGGACACCTACTTTTTGTATTTGAGAAGTCAGAACAAAGTTCCTCCTAAACACAACATAACTTCTTAAGTTTTCCAGAAGAAAGACAACTAGTTTTTGTCATTCCCAAGTCTGTCTGGGAATCATAGCATCCATTAATGTTGCTGATGCATAAAATAACCAGCTTCCATTCTTACTGTATTCAGTACAATTTCATTGCCGAATGCCTGAAGCCCACCCATCCCATACATGAGCTTTAATATTATTACTGTTCTCACCAGTAGCTACATTAAATCTTCTCTCAGACCATTTCTTAACAGTCATCATTCATAATCAGACACATGATTATTTTAACAGAGTCAGTTTACTTAACAAAGTCAGATTTTACTCTTTCCTAGGAAATGCCAATGGCTGCTATGCAGATCTGTAGTAACTGGCTAAAAGTGGTCTTGGCCCAAAAGATGCAATTGACAAAATGTGCCATTTTATGAAATGACAATAACTTTGTACCATAAAAAAACCCCAACATAATACTCCTTGTTCCTAAACCATATCCAACCAGCCTTTATTCCAGCTAACTACTGCCGAAGGTTTATTTCAAACTCTGCACTCTGAACAACCTTCATTTAAGACTGCACAGAACTTCTGTGTTCAAGCAAGATGCAGATGCATCATGCGTCTCTTCAAAATGACAGGAAACCTGAACGACTACTCTAATTGCCAAGTACTTAAGATTTCTCTTCACCTGAATAGGAACACTTTCAATTAAAAAAAGCACTTTGTTTTTCTTTCAGGAAAATGGTTCATTTTCTGCTCTTCAATTGTCATCTGTTCAGTTATTTCCCTTTAATTTCCCTTTGCACCTGGAATAAATTTTCATCATTCCTCCCTTTCCTATTAGAATTGCCCATTTCAACTTTTCCTAACTTCTCTAAGGTCTTTTTTCCAATAAAAGACAAGGTATGGTATGCAGAAGTCTAAATGCAGTCATGCCAAACAGGGATGATTACCTCCTCAGTTGACAGACAACAACTCCCACTGGATGCCTGTGCTTGACATGGCACCAGCTGGGTCAGTACATGGAGTTTATAAGCCATGAAGAGGCTGTTGGTAGCCTTCCTTCACACACTAAGCAGCACTCGTATTTTCCAAACCCCTGCCAATGATTCTCACTCCCCAGGTGAGTAGCACCTTGCATTGGATCAGTCTCTCACCCAGAATAGGTATGAGACAGTGGTTTGGCTCTGTTCCCTGCTGCAATATCTACTCAGTGTATTTATTTCTCTTGTTAGAAGAGAATTGCAAAGAACAGCTTTGGAAATCTAATCCCTTTAGGATCCTGCTTTCAACCTCCCCACATTTTGATATAAAACGTTAATTATTCATGCAGATTGCAATCTGAAAGCCATTTTTTAACCTCTGCAAACTAAACTGCACTGCATGCATCACACTAAATGTGTCTTTATTGCTATGAAATGTTGCAAAACACCAAGCACTTTCCGTAATTTAACACAGTACACAAGATTTTTACTTGCAACAGAAGCACTTTATCAGGTAATGTCATCAACAGCTACATAATCTCTTTCTCCAAACCCTGCAATTATAGAAAATAAGGATTTTTTGATCTTGCTGATAACAGCTATTTTGTCTAGCCCTTACTGCTCTTACTGCTCACTGGGTTTCTCCTCTCTTTAAGTGTTTATTACATATAGATTTGTTGCTAAATCTAATAATACTCCAAGTGCTCCTCACTTCTGGGCACCTGTACACTGGAGCAGAAATAACCATGACAGTAACAGACTCCTGAAAGCCCAGCCCATCGTGCACAATGTGGAGTGAAGCAGCCTATCTGTGGGACTATTTGCAATTCAAGGTTACAAGCCAAAACATTGCAGTGGTGCTTGTCATTATCACCTTACAAGTGGGCATCAACGACTGGCAACACTAGTAGCTCCTCCAATACATGTGGATAAGAATAAGCACCATGGCTCTGTTGGTGCAGATGTTAGGGTTGTTAAGATATTCAAATGGTCTTTGAGTCATACCCAAACTGAAAGGCAAAGTCACCGATGACAGAGAAGCTGTATTCCAGGAGAGTCCTGAACCCATTCAACAAGAGAAAACAGAACTGAAGCCCATCCTCTTCCAACTTCTAAGTTTAGCCCAACAAAGAAATAGCTTGTAACACTTTTCCCCATGCTTTCTTTCAGTGAAGGACTTGCTACTGATAAAAAGTGTCTTTTTCAAGGAGCTGCTAATTGTTACATTTTCATGGTTGAATTTATCTCTTAACACCAGCCTGAGTTGCACATTCTACTCAGCTGCAAAAACCAGAAATAATCCAAGAAAAGGACTTGGTCCATGAAAGCCCATGGGCCTGTTGCTCTCTTTTTGCCAGATCTCTGCTACAGGGTGATAATTTTCCTAATTGCCATGTAGACAGAGGCAGACTGGCTCACCTTGCTCAATGGCACCTCACCGGGAATCAGGGAAGCTCTTCCCATCTAAAGGATTCAGCCTTTCTGAAAACAGGTATCTAGTGTGGAAGGATGGCTGTTTATTTTGGGAAAGCCCAAAAAAAAAGTATTTTGAATGCTTCTGATTTCATAAGAGACTGTTGGTGGACTGAGCCACTTCTGATCTTTATATTTTGAATTTCTCCTAAGTAAGAATACCCAATATTTATATTTCATTTTACTAAAACAGTGCAGTTTAGAAGGCATATCTTTAGACTATTCAGAAACCTGAGAGAAGCATGTCCTCTCATTAGAGGTAAACCAATTCACAAAGTGGCACTGCAAACATTAAACTTGCTAAACACAATGCTACCATCTCATAATGATCATCATAAAGACAAAAAAATAAGTTTTTAATTATTTTAATGGCCAAGAGAAAAGGAAGAAAGTATCTCATTTAAGAGCTAGAAAGTTGAAATCATTCCCTTGTAAACTCTATATTGCTTCTCTTGGGAAAAAGCAAGTTCTATTTCTGTTCTTTAAAGAAGTTGATAGGAAGTTGGCCAAGAGGAAAAGTGTAATTATACCAAATGGCACATTTATAATGAGCAAAAATGTAAGTTAAAAATGATCAGTAACAGTCTAGTGCAAAAAAGGGAGACTTCCAGTATTCGTGTTCATGAATTTAAAATACTAGATAATTATATTTTGAGTATCTAAGAGTAGATACATAAGGTCTTCACTATTTACAATGATAATGGGAATTCTTTTATTGATCCAAATGATGGACATTTTAAATTCTCCGCTGTGGTGAAATATCTGTTTAGTCCATTATGATAGAGGTGTAAGTTTGAGAGAAATCCTCAGAAGGGAGAAAAATACCCACAACTCCTTTAAAATCATAAATAAAGCATGGCAGGTTGCAGTTTAAAATAGATGGAGTATTTCTGTGAGGTTTCCATGGCTGTGATTTCACTTTTTTTCACCTTCTTTTTTTTTTAGCATTAAGGTCTGGGGTGTATCATGGTTGCTGAGCTCTGCAGGCTATTACTTTCGCTCAAGAGATTTAGAGGCAAGCCTCCGATTTTAAAAACTGCTCCCTTTAAAAAACAAAGGAATCCATCAGGTAACCAAATTGCTGTATCTACCTAAGAAATGCTACAGTTAAAGGAAGGATCTATACATGCAGCTTCAAGTTCATGAATAATTCCAAGTCCAGCAGCCAGAAATAGATCAGAAAATGAGAAAGAGTTTGAATCAGAGCTCAGGGAAAAAAAATACTACAGGGAGCCAAGAAAACAGGATCATCGAAAAAGCTACTGAAATAGTTCCAACAGCTTTATGCAAAGAAATAATGTCAGCAGAGGGAAAGGAATGAAATTGTGACCATACGAAACTGAATGGCAAAGGTCAAAAAGAATAGTACTACCTTACTTAGGCCATTTAGCTACTGGAAGATCATCTTGGGAGTTAGGGATATATTTTGTTCTTGTGGTTATAAAAGCTTTGCAAATGAAGTTAAAACATTGTCCCCTGCTTCAGGCTGGTGACTAGTGAGATGAGCAGGAATTGAAAGAGATGAACTCATTATGTGTGATCCTTCTCACTTGGGGTAATTGCACACTAAAGCATACCTCCTCAGTGATGTCAGAGGACTTTACTGGCCAAAGCTGTAAAAGGGACCTTGACCTTTCCAGCATGCTAAAAGAAAGTGGCAGAAAAGACATTACAGCAAATGGTTTTGATGAGCAATTTCCTCTGTATTGATGGGAATGACCCCATTCTGTGTTGCTTCAGAGAGGAACCAATGGCATGTTCTGAGCGGCAAATGCAACCAGAGTGCTCTAGCCACACCTCAGGGTGTGCTTGTATGGAGCAACCTGATCATGAAGTTGGCAGTAAAGTTCCTCTTGTAACATCTTGAAGGAAACTCCAACAAGCATCTGAATGAGATTTCATTTCAATACTGAAGCAGGACAAAACCGAACCAAACCCTGACATTTCTTACAATTGCAACAAAGTAATCTTTTTTCACACCTGGCACTGGACAAAGCAACAAAATGATGAAATCTGACATACCCAATGTTGACGTTTTCAAGATCCTGCTACCAAGAAGACATAAAAACCCCTGAACCACAGTAACTACAACATAGGCTTTTCTGAGCATTTTTGACAAAATAAACTACCTCTGTCCACATGAAATTGAGAACACTGTTTCCAGTAGGTTAACTACTAACTTCTTCCAAGTAAAGAATCTGTATAACATCCTACAACTGTCACAGATCCCTTTCTGTCAAGTCACATGTCAAACCTGCACATACATTCTCAAACTGAATCTTTGGAATCTTTGCCACAAAGCCTAGTTTTCAAAAATCTCTTTACTCAAACAGCATTTGTTTTGAATTAGCAAGTCACACAGGCTGGCCTGAACCATGTAATCTGCTGAATACCTCAACATTAACAAGGCTTGTGATGGTGCTCGGAATGACAAATATCTAAGCTACAAGGGGAGGAAACAAGAAACAAAAGAGACATGCTTGCAGGTACACATGAACATATAGAGGTTAGTATAAAACAATGCAAATAAAGCAAAAATATGAAACAAATTAGTTGTAGCAGGAGAAGAACACCTTAATTTACTTGCTGAACACAGGGAATAGCTGCACTAGCTCAGAGCAGCTGAGTTCTAAAATTACTGCCCACCTTCATATAGGCTTGCAACTTGGTTTTTTTTATTATTTATTACACCAGGCCTGATGTCCAAAGAAGGCAGAGGGAAAGAAAACCAAATGAGAACAGCCCCAAAGAAAAATGTTGCCAAAAAGTGTCTTTCTTGAGTCTCTATGCAATGCCAGAAAATGTGTTAGTGAACTGATGCCTGTCTTGCTGCTTAGTGAACTGGCTGTTCTGCCAACTTGAGATGAATAGGCACAAGGACCAGCTCACTGGAACTACAGGATCTCCCCATTTTCTTTTAGGCTCATGGATTTCCATGCACATCACGAGTATATTGAGTTCACAAGAAAAATGCTGTTTGATTCAGGTGACAGAAATGCAAAGGAAGCCAAACCCACATTTAGTAACTTGAATGCTCCTTCCTAGAGTCAAACAATGCAGGCAAAACGCTGTCCTCATTTTGGTGAGGCGCACAAGAAAAACACCTTCTGAATTCTAGTTTTTTTATACATGTAACTTGGAGAAGGGCTGCAAGGAGCTTTGAAGAAATGATGCTGCATAACCAAGTTGCATTAAGTCCCTCCTTATTTTTAAATTTAGGTAAAATCTAATTCTCTCCAATGGCTGCTAGAGGAGTCAGAGGCTGGCAGCCATAGAGAGCAGCTGGAAATAGCTACTCTCAATTCAGATGCTGGAGCAGGCAGAAAATCCCATTTTAACTGCCACAGCAGATCGCCAGAAAACAAGCCCATACACTTACAGCTATAAATCAGCAGACAATTACTTTGGGACACTAGATACTAATGAAAGCTTTAGTGACCACACTTTTCTGTTTCTCAACAGAGTACAATTCAGATTCGAAGACCTTATGTTCCACACAAGTTTCTACCCTTGGATTTTCTTTCATGTTTAACCCAAATTTCAAAGCTATTTATCCAGCAAAACCACTGTGCTAGAAGGAGAGCATCCTATTTTGCTGGTGCACTGGTGCATGGGATGAAGAGGTTTTTCAATACTGGCTCAACTTCTAGTTCAAACAGCTTCCACTGTCCAGCCATCCACATGTCTCTGCACTTGCACTACTGAGGATTAAGCCTGTGCCTATGAACTTCTAGAAGTGTTGACATTTTAAGCAGATTGGAAAGTAAACTGAAGAAATGCTATAAAGCTCTATAGCAGTATGGCACAGACCTTCTTATAATTACAATTTCAGTTGATGCAGAAGAAATTTTAATAATTATTTATTTATTTACGAAAAACAAGGCTGATGAAGTCTCCATATTGACAAACACTGGAACCCGGCACATGCTGTGTCAGATATCATCTAACTATTGGAAATGTCAAAGCAGCTGTACCAAATGGATGGGTAAAGAGAGATAAAGCCAGTGCCACAATCCTTGTGACGAGGACTGCTGACATTGGGAACTGTGGCTATGAACCACGTATGAAGCATATGGATCATATGAATATATGGATCACCAGTACTTCAGAGAGCTTGCTAATGCATGAACTGCAGACACAGTAGATCACAGTGTCATTCCCAGGCCTGGCTCATTTGTCAGGATGGAGTGAATGAGTATTCTAATTATTTATTTTAAGAACCACAATGCATTCAAGTCTGCTTACCAACACTTCCATCTGTTGATTCTGGAATCTGTGTTAAAAGGGTAACCAGCATTCAGGACAAATGCACTTTTATTACAGCTGTAGATCCCTCAGTCCACTGCTGAAGATAAAGAGTATCATTATCACCTATTTCTCATAAAACCTAGACACTTCTTTCTTGAAATGACTCAATATTCTTGATCATTACATTTCTGTGCTTACAGACCTTCACAAGGAAAGATTTAAAATTCCATTACTTTCAGTTTTTTCAAACCGATAATCAACTTCTCTTGGGAGGCAAGGTGAAATAAAAATAATTCTCTGTTGCCAAAATCTACCAAGATAAATAAAATAATTGGATCCATTTTAATTTTATTTCCCATATTCCTATTGTACAAAGATTAACAACATGAAAAATTTCATGCAAAATATGGCAAAGGGCAAGATTCCTCTCTTAAGCAGTGACTGGGGAGGGCATCTGTTGAATTGCAGCACTAAGCCCATCATCTGCATCACAGGCTG
This sequence comes from Turnix velox, assembly GCA_013400935.1. Taxonomy (NCBI): domain Eukaryota; kingdom Metazoa; phylum Chordata; class Aves; order Charadriiformes; family Turnicidae; genus Turnix; species Turnix velox. The sequence continues at coordinate 211,107 of VZTY01015455.1, forward strand.
CCCAGCTCAAGGCTGGAAAAATGAAAGAGCAGACTTGAAGTACACGTTGCAGCCTTTCCAAGTGTCCCAAAGGAAAGGATACACTGGGCCCTCCCTGCACAAAATGCTATACATCTTAAATTGCAATCTTCGTGCTTCAGGGATTCAGTAAGCAGCTAAGACTGAAAGTCTCTCCTAGATAGGGGTCAATAAATGGGTATGACTTTAAGTCCAGTTATACAAATCCACTCTCATTGGCCTCCTAACTAGCATGCTATAAAGTACGTGTATGCAGAAACCACCCTCTTTTCTTTGGACATTCTGCAAAGAAATTTACCTTCTGGGAAATGGGGGTGGGAGGTTACAGAGAAGGAAACGGGATAAATATTTGGCTTTTATTTCTGAGACATATTTTCAAAGCTTAAAAATATCCACTACCTATGCAGAGAAAATCTGCATAGACTGTCAGCCCAGTCATCTCTTACCTGTAGATTTTATCACTTTGGATCTAGAGCTTTCCTTTGAGGGTGAACAGTGCTTGTCATGAGATCTGCCTCTCAAAAGCACATCTTTGTGATGACTGACAGACACTATGATTTTGGGGATACCTTTTAGAAGGCTGGCCTGTGCATAACCAAGCCAGAATGATACATCTAATGATTACAAAGAAACCAGAGAAGGCAGTTTTATAATAACTGATTTTATCTTTGATTTCAATCATATAGTACAGTCATTATTTTTCAGAGCAAGGAAAAATTGTCAATTTTCTTTTGAATCTAAGTGTCTCATCCAAAGGCAGAGGCTCTGCTAGACCTGCCTCTTCTTCAGTAAGTAGGATCTAAAGCCAGGAAAGGCAGGGAGAGATGACAGTAACAAGACCAGACATTACCTTACTTCTGTCTGCCCAATCCTTCCTGAGACAAGGAGACTGAAAGCAACAGACCAGTGAAGATTCATGTCACTTCACAAAAGCCAAAAATCTCAGGACAGCTCACAGGGATGGCAAGAACATCATTATTTTCCAAGAAGTGTACAATCAAAGTCACAAAGGAAGAACGGAGCCTCCAAGTATGTCCTGGCACCTTACTACAACTTCGTTGCATCCATTTGGATAATGGCAAACATCATTGTACCCTCCAGTTTCTTAAAAGAACTACAACATCCACCTTAACCACTTCATGCTCTGATGGTGTCCTTCAACTGCCCCGGTGCTTTTATTCTGGGTTTTGGCTGTTGGATTTTGGAGGATAGGTAATACCTGGCATGATCAATTTAACACACTACACATATATCTGATTAATCTTAGGCATCCTGGCAGAATGTTATCCAGCTGATACTACAGTTATTCTCTGGTCCTGAACTTATGTTCTTGTTAATTAGTAGCTGAATAAGGTGATAACAATAGGAAGCCAAATTTGGTATTGTCAGATTACAACTAAGACAGTCTGAAGAGATACAAAGGAATAGGTGTACCTTTACTACCAGCCATGGAATGTATCAAGAAATAAATTCTTACATTACAAAAATTAATGCAGAATGTCTACCTCTTTTTCTGTGGTAGCAGCTATGATAACATTATAAACAGTATACTCAAAAGGATGGGTTTTGCTCATCAGTCAAGGAGCCCATAAATGAACTCTGATGCTTTTAAAGGCACAATATTAACTTATTTATAAACAGAGGCAGAAATTACTACAATAGCATGAACTGATGTAAGTAATACAGATTACAAAGTGGAAAGGAGAAAAAGTGGAACAAGAATACTTCTCATGGCAGAATACTGAATCAGTTTGTCTTTTCTTCTCTCTTCCCTAATAACCCAGTCTTTTCCTGCTGCTTATTTCTGGCTGGAAGTGATGATATTAATTAATAAAATTCTAGTAATTGATGTAAAGTGAAGTACTTCTGTGTATTTATCTCATTTGCATGTAAAGAATTTCAAATTTTAAAAAAGAAACAGGCCAACTATGCCTACCATCTTCTTAGAGAAACATCTCTAAGCAAGTAACTGAACTAGTCAGAAAAAAACAAACACAGAAATAGAAATTAACCACTCAACTGGGCAGGGATCAAAGCCTAAAATAAGTCACAGGGATGACAAAAAAAGGCACAGAAGTGAAGCTTTTTCAACCAGATCAATACTGGGTGATTTGAAGTGCTCCACTGATAGCAGAATAAGAAAACCTGTTCATCTATGGTCTATGCCATCTTTTGCATCTTACACCTTTTTGTGCACTGCATTCCCCCTTTATACATGGAAAATTTGGAGTCTTTCTTGGCTGTATTTCATAGTTCTGTATAGTGTATCCAACATATCTAGCTTGATACAGAAGAATCAAAACTAAGCAACAACAAAGACTTAGAGCAGAGTATCAATGTTAAATACAAGAAATATATGTATTCCTCTCTTAGGATTGAAGCATTCTGTTTGCTTTTTGGAACTTCCCACAAGGAAGTGATTTTTTCCGTCATGTGTTCAGTATTGCCCCAGTCTTAACAGGCTTACGAATCCCAAGATTTTAAACTTTGTTCTCAGAATATAGAGCAGGACACTATCAAAAGATGAGAACTGAGTTACAGCATTGAAAAGGAGGTAAATCACTGAGAAGAGACAGGATTGAAACAGCCTGGCTGTATGCTCTCTGAAGAGCTGAAGTGTTCTTCTGTCAACATGCTGCTATAAAAATGAGTGGGTAACATTTCTCCAGCAGGAACACAGAAGTTTTTCAGCAGAAAAAATATTTAGACCTGTACTTGCATGAACTTGACCAGATCTTTTTCCTCCATAGCATCTAATTTACCCAAGTGAATATCCCACTTACTATCTGTATTTTTCCTGCAGTTTCAGTCAATAATGTAAATTACACTGCAGCTTTGGCTCCAGGGCTCTTCAAAGTGAGCCCAGAGTTCTGATAGGCGACAGCCTTTGCACCTCTGGCAGCAAACTTCCCCTTGTCAGCACAGCCTTGCCCAGAATTGTATACAATTGGCTTATTTTGTGGCCAGCAGTTTTTGCTGGAGGGAGTTTAACAAAATACGAGATGCACAAGAGCAGTTCATAACTTGCCTCAGGTTTGGTGGTGTTTCTTCTTTGTTTTAGGACATCAAGGTAGAAGGTACCTTCCCTCCTCTCTTTTCCCATCCTTTTTCTTTCTTTTCATAGCAGAATAGCCAACTAAAGTAACTCCTAGCATTTAAGGAAAGCCTCACACATCTCTGATCAGTTGTTCACGTGATAACCCTGCCAGGTAAGCCAGAGGTTACACATACTCTACAGCCCAAACAGACCTTCCTCTTCCCTCTCCTCCCTGCCTACAGGTCATGCCCAGCCACATCAGCACAGTGTAGCTCTCTCAGTCTCTGATATCAGGACAAAACACAGGTAACTGATGAGTTTCTGTTAGTCCTAAACATGCAAGACACAACAATGGTAGTACAGCTCTGTGACTCTGCCATCCCAGCTCTCTTGAAAAGGAAAGGTAAATGATGTTGTCCTGCCTGATTTGGGATTTTGCCATCTGGAAGTTCCCATGAGTAGGAATCACACCTTTCCAGAACGGCACATTTATTATCAGCCCAGGCTCTTACTTTCTTGAGCAGAAAGCAGTGCTGGTGGGAGAATAGTCCTGCCTGGTGCTCCAGCAGACTGTTGGGAGGTGAAGTATCTTTGCTCCACCTCATCAAGTGTCTTGGCATAGCACTGTAGTTACCCCAATCAAACACCACAGAGTTCAGTTAACAAAAATAAACCAATTTTATTTTATGATCTGTGCTTTCAAGGAGATGTTTTTCACTCTGCAGTGTAAGCCTGTGCATTCCCCCTCCCTCAGGTCCTTTCTGTAAGGTAACTACCCCTCAGAAACTAAAGACAGACAGTGAATAATTATATTAGCTGTTGAAGCCTCAAACATGCTTTTCAGCTTCCCACACTTGACTGCAGGACCAGGTACTCTTTTTTTTTGCCAACTTTTCCATTCTGTGCAGTCTAATTTTTTTCCTCTGGAATATTTTAGGGTTTAAACAGGTACAATTGTAAATGACTGCAATGCCTCATGGCCACGTACTGTGCTCACTCTAGAGATGGTAATGGAAGAGCAACTGCCATTTGAAATAATGTGAAAATTAGTGGAGGAAAACTTATCTTTTATACACAGCTCTTGCAGGGCTCATGGCTTGTCTAGAAGATTACTATTTCATTTAATAATTACTTTTGTGGGAAGCAAAATAATCACCTCGGAGACAATCTCTTAAGTGATGATATCAGTAAATGTTCTCAAAGTAACTGGTTTAAAAAAATAACAGTCTTCAGTTTCAGGTGGGAATCACAAATACAGACAACACCACCCTCCCCCAGATTCCCTTTTCCATTTGGGAAAAATTTTTTTGAAAGTTATAGAAAAAGGAGGACATGTTAGAATTCCTGAATGCAACAGCATTTTTGTCCATACTGATTTTCATGAATATATAAGATAGCAAATAATTTCTGCTTTAACAGCAGAAAACAGAGAATACAAAAAGCAGGGTTTGAGCACTGAATGAAATCTTTTGGGGTATGTTTATTCTTAATATTATTTATATTTACATTACACTTGCACCTAGAGATTAAAAAAACCTTAAGACCCACAGTCCTTGGCAGAACTGGCCCTCCCACATTCCCCCTTGCCTCAAGGACTTGCAATCTACTTATTGACCAGCAAGTAGTTGAAAGAAAATCTTCATTTTACAGACAGGAAACTTAGCAACAGAACGACATGTGGATAAACATGTCTGAAGTCACCCAGAGATCCTATGCAGGGTTGGGAACTGAACTGAGAACCTTATTTCTTATTCTGTTAAGAACCCCTTTTCTCTGTGCAGTTGCTCTCTTCCAAAGCACTTTCCACTTCAAATGCTTTCCACTTACACTTTCTTGTCAGATCCTCTGCATAAAAATCAAATCTATCCCACTTAATTTGCTCCTCTTTCTCCTTCTCTTAGATAATTTCTATGTACCTTTGAAACCTCTACAGTTCTTTCTAGTCACACTTAAATAGAGATGTGTCTAAACCATATTCCACATCTAGGCTCAGACTTCTGTGGGATTTTAGTGTACTGACACCTTAAATAAAATCCAGTCCAATCTCTTCTCCATGTGTTTGTTTCTCTAGATACTGTTGCTTTGCCCATTGGCCAGATAATCTGCTATGAACTAGCAGCAGCTACTGAAACTAGTACATTGAGAAGTGCCTTGTACATAACAAGAGATGTTTAGCATCACACAGTCCTAGCACATCCAGTTCTCTGATAGTTTGAACTCCTCCTGCTTTACAAGCTTCTCAGTCCCTTTCCCATATTTAAGCTGAGAAAGTATTTTCATTGCTCTTCATGCTTCTGGCTCTTCCAAATACCCCCACTTGTGTTGTCTACTCACTTGTCTGCCTTTCTTGGTACTTTTGGAACTCTTCAGTGTGTTGCTTTTCTCAGCACCTGCCTCACAGTCCTTCTCTGCCAGCATTCTGAGCTCAGCCCTGTCTGCTCTTTTATTCCTGAAGGTGACTCATCTCTTTCTACACTTGACCTCTCCCTTTTGCTTCAATCTACCGTGTCTGATTAGCTCTCTGGCATCCTGTCCTGGATGTCAACTGGCAACTCAAACTTCACAAGACGAAACCACAGCCCTGATTCTTCCCTCACATACAGTTTCATTAATTTTCCATTTCAAACACCATTTCTGCAATTGTGCCACCTGAACTATCCGTGTTGGTGCTTTATACCTCTCTCTATTTTCTTTTCCAACTGAATTAGCATTAAATACAACCATTCCTTTCAGTACAGTGACTAAAGCATTTCCCACTTCCATCTACATTACTGTAATCTCCTGCTTCTCTTTGAGCTTCTTCCATCTTACTTTTTACCTCACATCACTTGCATCCACATCACTTCCCTTCATCCTTACTTCAGTGAGCCCATCCGCATCTCCACATTCCTTCACTGACTTTTCTATGAAATATATGACCTCTCTTTGAAGATGCCAGAGGACTCAAAGCTTTATCTATGAAACTAAAGGAAAAAATGGAGGCAATCTTCTGCAATTCTCCTAGTCATGACTTTTTCTACATTACTTTGTAGTCACTGAAGGACTTCCCTCTGTTTCAGCATGAATTTTCCTTCTGCAGTTCTTCCAGTGTAGTATTACAATAAGAATGCAAAGTAAAATGCTGACTAGAATCCATGATTCGTAACTGGATATGAAGAGTATTTCAGCATTAAATCAATATACCCCACTGATTTGCCCATCTGTAAAGGCTGAATGCTGGTCTTTGTATGCAGTTCCAACAAGCACTGTAGTTGCTTAGATCACACAACACACACAGTATTTTTGCATCCACTAGTGCAGTTTCAAGCCTATAGGCCTCAGTATGAAAAATATACTTTGGTTTGAATAAGAGGGTGGACACATCCACATTGCAAAGTTATGGGCATTCGCCTTATAAAAAGTACACAGTGCTTCTGGATGCCTTCTGGGTGCTTTTTAGGCTGCACAACTGTGAGGATACATGGACATCTTGAGATCCCTGTAAGTGTCTCTATACCTGGACAGGTCATTTGTTTTTACCTGATCTGTTACAGTAATACAATAGTCCCATTTTATCATCCTTATATCATCCAAAACCTAAGATGTCTAGAACAGGTATTAACCAGGGAAATAACTGCCCTGAATTTTTTAGCCCTGAAAAATGTATCATAGCCAAGCCAGTGAGTGCGCCTAGCCAGCATAGCTGAGATTATTTCTTTACTTTCTGAAAGATACTGAGATGTGCATGCTGGTGGCAAAGAAAGGATTAAGGCTGTATCAGTAATACATACTTTTAAAAGGATGCCTATAAAAATAATTTGCATTAAGTGAAATAAAATCATGCCACATGGAAGGAGAGTGTGAAAATGGACTGATGAGATGCTCTTCAAGCCTGCTGGATGCTATGCACTCTCCTCACAGTATTTAATAGTTTGAAGCTAAATAATTAAAGTAATTAAGAAAGTGAAATCCCTAAATACATAGCTATTAGTCTGTTAAGAGGTACATGTTGCTGGAGCTATACATTCAAAAGCATCCATGCATACACATATGTGCATTAAAAGGGAGGAAGGAAATATCCTTCTCTTACTATTCTAAGGTTTCAAGTACAGTGCTGCAAAAAAAAAAAAACAAACCAGACCCACAGCAAAAGACATGGATACAATTGAGTTTTACGTCAATTCAATTAATCTAGGAAAGAGTATTTTTAACAAATGGCTTAATCTGCTTTTAAGTTTAACTAAACCACAATGACAGCATAAAGTACCTGCTGCTGCACACCGCCCTTCATTCAGTATCTGTGGGGCTTGCTGTCACCAGCAGCACATAAGAGTAAAGAAAACACTCAACATTTTGCACAGTGTTCATCAGATTCTTCCCTCTGATATAGTGGCATAAGCAGCAAGAGTGCTTAACCCACTGTGGGTTTCCAGGCTTCTCAGCCTGTATTTTCCCTCTCCACTGAAGGCAATTTCGTTCAGCTTCAGCTGCAGTTTAATCAAAAGGATACTAATTCTGAAGAGACATTAGCAAAACCACAGTTACTTTGTTAAACTGCAGACCTGTAGTTGACAAAGAACCATCAAATCCCAAATAATATTTTGTTCTTTTGCACAGAAAAAATGAAGGTGGCTTTACTTAATAACAACAACAATAATAATCAAGCTTAGCGGCAGAAGCTGAAAAATTAAGTGCCAACAACTACTGAGAACCTCAGCTCAGCAAACGATAACAACGTCATATTCACATTAATCACAAAAAAACCTCTTTCCATGACCTTCAGAAAATTAGATCTGTCTACCACATCAGTTAATAGGAAGTCCTAAGCTGACTGCCTTCAGTCCTAAGTAACATGTAAAACCACAAAGCAAAACGAAGTAATACAACATTGAACAAGAATGCAGGCTAACATCTGTGAGGCTGTTTTTTGCCTGAATGCTTTTATTCTTGTTAAAGTTTTCAGCTTCTTCTAATTGCTGACTTTGGCAAAATCCAAATAATTTGTCATTGTTGCCTTCAAGTATTTGAATTGCTAGAAACATAAAAAGCATATACTTACCTGTAGCAGCACCTGTGATTGATTGCACTGTTAGTCTCTGAATACCCTCTGGAGATTTTGCTTAGTCCCAAAAGCAGAGGGGGAAGGGATGAGAACAGTTGTCTGACGAAGAGCACTATATTAATTCCAATAAAAACACAATTCCCCCCATGCATCTGACAGCATGGTTAAAATCACACTAGCTGGATTCCAGGTAAACCAGTCCTTCCAAATGCTGAGTTGAGTCAAACAAACTCTACTGCAGCACGACCACGAAAAAGTTGATGTGCCAAAGCAGAAAACCCTGATCTAAAATTCATGGGAATGGTAACAAAACACAATCAATACACACAGCAATTTCTATAGCAACTAGAGAAAAAAAAAAAAAAGAAAAAAAAAGAAAAAGAGTAATTAAAAGTAGGAAAAAGAAATAAAGCCATGAGCCAGAACTTTTATTCAAGACCCTNAGAAAAAGAGTTGGTTCCTTAACTGTTAGCATAAAGCTTCTGTGGCAAATGAGAGGACCTGTCCCTCTTGGCATCCCTCTGATCCACACGCTGAATCGATGCCCAGTGCATTCCTCCCGCGCTCCCTTTCCTTGCTCCCTGGGATGTGTGGAAGGGCAAGCCGAGCGTCCCAGCCCCCGATGGGAGCACACACATGTACACACTCCCCCACATGCAAGCTGAATACGTTCCCCTGCCTCTCTCCTACACCCACAAGATCTCGGCACTCACCGTCACGGGCTTCCTCCCCGCGACTGCAGTTGCTGCAAATGTGTTTGATCTCCTTGCCTATGTGACAGTGTATCACAAAAGAGACATTGTTGTTAGTGGTGGTGGTGCTGATGGGATCCTTCAGTGGCTTCATCCTCACTAGATAGAAAGCTTTCTTTTTAGGTTTCTCTCCATTCATGTCTGAAACTGATCCCTGCCTGCAGCCAGAAGAAGAAAGAGCCAGCATCCCAGGCAGCCTGGCGTGCGTGCAATCCGCCATCCGCTCCCACTCGCTTCAGCCTTTAGCTGCCACACACAACAGGGATGAAGGGGAGGGCTGGGGGGAAGAGAGAAAGGGGAAGGAGGCGGGAGGCAGAGCAGGCAGAAGCTCTGCCAGAGCCTTCCTGCCCTCTGCGACCCTGCTCCTTCACCCATTCACCTGGGCTGGGGGATGCTCAGCCTGTCCCGGCTCTGGCCATGCCTGCGGCGCGACTTGCCCTCAGGTGTGGGTGCTGGGCACATTAGGGGACAAAGCTGAGCCTGGTTTAGTTCTGGCTACTTTGTCGGTTTCCATGCATCCCAGGAGGCCAGAGCATCCCTTTGTTCTCCTTCTCCCATGCCTCCCCTTCTTTTGGCAAGCCCCCACACACCCACAGGAGCCTTGGCTACAGGTCCTGTGGGATGGCAGGAACTTGCCAGCACCAAGAGCCCCTTTCAAGATACACTCAGGTAGCATGGTAGTGTGTGCTGCCATAATTTACATTTTACCCACAAAGGACAGGCAGACAGGCTGTGTGCTCCAGTCCCTCCACCCCCCACTGAAGTTACTTGGGGTTGCAGGGCCTCTTTGCTTTGGGTGCGATAGGAAAACCAGCTCCCACCCTACAGACCTCTCCTCCTTTTCATTCCTGGTTTTTCTCTCTCTCATTTCTTTTAAAAGATGGAATGCCTGTCCTGGCCTGTGCCACAGATCAGTGCCACTGTTAGTGGCTGGCATCAACTGGTGACTTCAGCCCTAGCTCCCCCTGTAATTTCCAGGCTATGGCTGACCAAAGACTCCTAGAGAAGTGCAGACAGTATAAATTCATTCTTGATGCTTATTTGGAGGATAAAGAGCCTTTCTTTATGCTTCTTTGCCTCCTGCTCAAAATGCAGCCGCTCTGGAGAGGAGCCCCATCATCCCTAGGTGCTGCTGCTTGGGCAGGGAACTCCCACAGCTTGTCCAGGCTCATGGGGATTAGAATCTCTGGCCAGACATTCTGTCAATCCCTTTCTGCCCCCAAAATGTGCCATCTGTTTCCATGGCACAGTAAACAGCCCAAGCTGCCTAACTTGTGGAAGAAGCAGCAGCTCAAGACAGTGCCAGTCAGAAAGGGAAAGGGGAGAGCAAGGGGAGGATGTTTGCTTCTTGCAAGCTTTGGGAAGGAAAGCCTTGAAGAAAGATAGAAGAAGATATGATAACCTCAGCTATTCTGGTAGTTATTATAGGAATGTGAGTGTTGCTCCTTTAAATCTTCAGCAAGCTATTGATTTGGCAGGCACTAAGCAGAGAGAGAGAGTGCATCTGGGGCAGATGAAACACAAAGCAAAGAGTATTCTCCTTATTTTTAGCCAAAAGCCCTTGCTAGTTGTTACAAGAAATCCACTCACTCTGCAGCTCTTCACTATTTACACATATTGTTTCCACATGTTTCACTGCAATAGGAGGCAAAAATGATCCTATTCAACTTCACATGAAACAGTGACTGAGACTTCTGCCTAAAGATGGAGAAGAAACTTAAGCATTCAGTGCCACAGTTTCCCATTTTCTCAAATGCAGGCAAACAAGCACGTGAGCAGACACACACAAGATGCATGCAACCAAACTGTTGACCTACTTGTTCTGCGTCATTCTGATGCAGGTCTGACTTCTCACCTGGTGCTCCTGGGAGCTGAAGCCTTGACACGCCACACACAGCAGAAATTGTCAAGGCTTTACTTTTTGCAGTAGCATTCACAAATCAGGCTATGTGCTATCAGATCTCTGAGAACTATGGGCTGAAGCATTGTCTCAGCAGAATCAGTGTTTATTAAAGCCACGCAAAACACCCTGCACGCTGGGCTGTGTATGTGGGTTTATGTTGAACAGAGTCAGTCGCCTCAGGTGAAGTATTGCCCCAAAGGACTTCATTTTGCATGCCTTGCTCATCTAAAGTTCTCATCCATTTCACTTAAGTGGTAGGAGAATAGGGAATGCAGAATTATTCAGGAACAAGGAGGTAAATTCCCCAAATGTGCCCATCATGTAGTTATACATTAATGCAGTGAAAAGCTGTCCCTTCAAGTGCCTGGTGCCAAGATACCATTTGCTACCTTACATGTTTGGAAAAGGAAAAGCTGAGAAGTTTGATCCCCCAGCAGTCACACAGCAGTTCAGGCACTTGCAGTGGATTTCCCTCTAACTCAATTCATTGCCTTCAAGAACACCTTCAGTTGGGTTGTGATTCAGAAAATAATTAGGTAAGTAGAAAACATGAACATAATTCACCTTCTGAATTCACTAAGAGTTCACAGCTGTCTTGTCACTGGCATCCATCACCACTGCATCATACAAAAGGGCTAGAAAAAAACCCCCAACATTCAAATCTGATGTTCCACAAATTTGGGAAGTATGAGTGTTAATTAAATGTGGGGTGAACACAAAGCTGGAACACCGCACCTGCTGTTTCACAGCAGCATTGGGATATTATGCCTCACCTGTTCCAGGAAAGGAAACCACAGTGATACATTCAGCAGAACTGGTCTTGTAAGGTGAATGGACTTGTAGTTTGGGAATAAGATAGGACAAGGGACATGAAAAATTGGGTCAGAACATCAGGCTGTTGCAGTCTCCCTCTGTGACCTTGGACAGATTACTTCAAATGTCTTCATAGCTCAGCTCCTTGGCTGAAGAGCAGTGATGCTGATGTTTCTGGTTTTCAGATAAAATTTCATGAAATCATAATTCAAGGTGCTCTGAAGGTGTTTGTATGTGACAAAGACAGGGAACACTTACACTGGCTGTTCAAATACAGAGATCTACTATTTATAGCAAAATTAGAGGGGAAATAGGAAAAACATGCTCCATCAGGCTTAGTCCAAATGTTTCACTCCATCCAAGCTTAAGCTCTTTTGTTTCACTGGATTTTCTTTCAAGAGTGTTTATCCCTCCTCTTCCAATTCTTTTGATTCTAAGACCATGAAATTCAACTCAGACCTGAAAACAGACTCCACATTTTAAATTACCCTGTTATATCTCCTAACCCCAAACAACTTGCACAGAAAGAGAGGAGCAACTCCTTTTACAGACTGACTGGAAGAAGACTGTGTAACTGTTCCCACAGATCAGGTCAAAAGCTTTTAAGTGACTCTCCCACCTTCAAGTGTGCTCCATACTATGAAAGAAACACCAAACATTACGGGAATAGACAAGAGTTTTTGAAAGCAGGTCTCAGAAGACTGAAGAAGCCTGGTTGCTCTGACATGTTTGGGGCCATTTGGGAATTAAACAACTGGTCTGGCAGGTAACACTGATTCTGTGTAGATAAAACCCCCAAATTATCATGGAGAAAGCTCAAGGCATACTAGCTTGCAGGTGCTATGTATTTTGAATGCAAACAAGCCCTGAAGCCATCTGCTAGTATGTCTCTTGTAACATGTACTTCGCTATAACATGCAAATTGCCTTCATTCCTAAGAGCTGCCTTACAGAGAATCTGAATTTGCCACAGCTCATAAAACAAAAATATGTTTAATTATGATCTATGTAATTATGGTGAAAGCTGCTGCTGCTAATCAGTTCCAGGACAAATAATGTAAAATGAATGCACTACAGTGTTCCTGCAGAAAACTGTTTGCTTTGCTTTGTTTTTAAAAATAAGTAAAAAGAAAAGCAAAGTAACTATTTCATTGCCTCAATATGATGCTTAAAACATCGGCATAGTTTAACTGCACAATGGACAACAAAAATCAATGAAGAGGTTGTCAGAGAGTTGGCTATTTGGCAGTGAATCAACAAACTCGCATCCTAGTCCCAGCTCACATTTGCTTCTTCTACAATTTTGGGAAACCATTTTTTTCCTTCGGTTCCCCCCCTTCTGCAGCAGGTTCCAGGACCACTTTTACTGTCAAGAAGAGACAAATGCAGTACACCACAGAAAGAAGATTTCCTCTCACTTCTAACCCCAAGTTGTGGCACTGTGCAAATGCCCAGCATGTCAGGATACCTTTTAAGTCTGCCTTAAGACCCTCAGCTGGACAATATGGCAGCTTCTGTGTAGACCAGACAGGCTGCTCTCCTGATTCCAGCACAAATAGGTGGAAATCAGAAATCACAAGGAAGACTCTCAACCATATTTCCTCAATACAGAGGTTGTCCTGGAGAGCTATAGGGTTTCCCTGAAGAAGCTGAGGCTAACAGAATGGCACTATCTGGGAGAATATTCTAGGCAAGTTTAACAAGGCAGCATCACTTCTCAGCAGTGCAGCCTTTCTGACCAAAACACCATGATTCATTTGTTTTATAGTCTATTTAGACAGTGATGTTTTTCCAAGGATGCCCCTGTGCTTGGCAATTTTTCTAAATATTTTCTTTCCTCCCCATTTCCTCTGCCCACTGTATTATGAATTCCAGTGTTAGCAAAAAATATATCAAAGATAAATTAACTAATTACCAGCTGCTCTAGTGATTAATGCATACATTGATGTTGTATTACACATACTGAAACAAGCTGATCAACTTGGACTGAAGAAGAAAATGCTTCTAATTTGATCCACTGATTACAACAGAGGAACTGACCACTAACATGGTAACCCCATTTGGTAGCATCTTCTATTTACCGACAAAAAAATGCCTCAAAATTCACCTCAAGAGAGTTGAAATTTGTTGACAAAGGAGTTTATTACCAGATGAAGCACAGAATCATAGAATGGTTTGTGTTAGAAAGGCCCTGATAAGGTCATCCAGTCCAACCTCTTCTGCAACAAGGAGGGATATCAACTAGATCAGGTTCCTCAGAGCCCAATCCAACCTGACCTTGAATGTCTCCAAGGAACCAGGCATCTACCACCTCTCTGGGGAAGCTGTTCCAGTGCTTCAACAACCTCATTGTAAAACACTTCTTCCTTCCATCTTTCAGTTTAAAGGCACTACCCTGTGTCCTATCACAACACACCCTTCTAAGATTTTGTCACCATCTTTCCTGTAGGCTCCCCTTCAGATCTGAAAGATCACAATTAGGTCTCCCTGGAGTGTTCTCCATGCTGAACAGTCCCAACTCCGAGCTGGTCTTTACAGGAGAGGTGTTCCATCCTTCTCATCATCCTTGTGGCCCTCCTCTGGACCTGCTCCAACCAAGCATCCTTCTACTTGCAAGGCACAACACAAGCCTGGATACCCAGGTGTTTTCTGTTTTCCAGGCAATTAGTGCAGCAGGACTCTGTTCCATGGCAGAGGATCCAGAGTGCTAGGCTGACAGTATTTCTGCGTATTTCTGCTTACTGCATGGCACATCAGCAAAACTGGGAGGGCATGGAGGAGGAAGAATCAGCCTGAGACTCCTTGAGGCCAAAATAGAATATGACCTTTTTAGTTATGCAGCTATAAACACCTTCTTAACCAACAATCCCAACTACTCCATGCAGTCATGAACCCAGGAGAGCCAGGTGCTGAGTGCTGCACAAACAAAAGCAAACTGAAGGGAGAAGAAATGAAAGAAAATGCCCTTTCCTTTCTACATTCAGTAATCTGCTGCAGCATCACATGGTTCATTCTTGCTCTACTTGAAGGGCTTTCCACATCCTATGCACACACTTCGCCATGATGGGAGTTCTCTTCTTATTTAGGAGAAGCTCTGCTTTAGTTCAATGTAATACCAGATGGTGTGATAAAAATGAGCAGAAAAGGTTACACACAAAAAACACATAAGCTTTGAAACACCTGTTTGCTTCAAGACTGAAGAATTGTTGATGATAAAGGACTTCTAAGGATAAAAAGGAACATGTCATCCTACCCAGCAGGGCTTATGAAAAGCTGCTCAACTGCCATATGAATGGCCAAACATATAGGTGTAGTTAACACTCAAAGTCTTGATGAAGCTAAACACCAGCAATGAACCATTGTGGAGTCTAGATTCGTAAAATAGCTAAGCAGGCAACCATTACTATTAGATGACATCCAAAGGAAGAGATAATCTTTATGCTAAAATTATAGTTTAAGTTCTACCTCTAGCAAAGTCACTACAAGTCCTGGCAGTAGAGACTAGTCACTGCATTCCTAAGCAGGTCATCAGCTCCCATCTTAAAAATCCACTCTGAATTTTTGTTAACCAATTTAAATGTGGCAAGCCGTAGGGTTTTAGTGATCTGTTCTGAGCACTTTGCAGATCCTGCATAACTGGCTTTCCAGGGGAATGGAAGCCTGGAACATTTTAACCTTAATAATAGATACAGACTAAAGAAGAGGCACAAATTTAGACTTGATAGCACTCCTGCACCCTCACTTTAGATATAGCTGCAGTCTTGAAGTTAAATATTGGTGCAGCTAAGAGGCCAAAATCAAGGAGGAACACAAGTTCTGCACATCATAACAAATACCAAAACACAGTAGTACTGGTGACTTGGAGACTCACAACATGTAGCAGCATCCTCTTGATTTACTCTCTGCTTGACACTAAAAAAATGATGTCCAAGACACACTGTGCATTTTCACACCCTACCATCTCCCAAACACTTTTTCCCTTCTGCTCATAAATAAACAACAGTTCTACACCTTCTGCTTTCCTCCCACCAAACCACACCTGTCATATATAGGGTCAAAAAAATATTCACAAAAAAACTTCCCAAACTCAACATAAAACCAAACCCACAATCAGGTATCTGTCTGTATCTATAATTCAGCACTAGATTATGTTCACCCACAGGATGCTAAAAAAAGCTCAGTGAAGGGAGAAGGCAAAGTGCGCCTGTGTGCCTGCCTATGTGTCTAGGAAGCTCTCAGGGGAAAAACTGAATGTGACTTATTCTTATCAGAAATGCTCCTAGCCATGAAAAAGAGAAAGAGAAGGTCCACAGGAGCACTTCAAACTCTTAGAGTGAATAAAGTCAAGCATTGTCCATCTTTGTATGGCAAACAGGCTGAACTGCACCCCCATCATGGGTTAGTTATGTATCTCTTCCCAAGGATACAGAAACTAAGCACACATGCTTTTGTTATATCTAGGTAAAACTAGATGTCTGAAAAAGCAAAGCAAAGGAGGTAACTGGAGGGTTCCAGAGATATGCATTACAACTTTTTCATAACAAGAACGTTATTTGAACTAAATTAAATGTTTCACTTAAAGTAACATGGAAAACACAGCAGATGCAACAGAGAAACTTGAAACTGTGGAACTCATCAAGTTTTTTGGGTGACCAACTGATGACTTGTAACAGCCTTTTCTGGAGACTCAGAAAAGAAAGCTCAGTAAAGCAGTTTATGGTCATCATGTTTTAGGATGCCACTTTGGTATTCTTGCTGTTTTCTCAAGAATTGTGCATGTCTCAAGATGGGAATAAAAAAAACACTGCTGAAAAAGTAACTGCTAGCACTCGAAAATCTTGGTGATCAGCTTGACACATTTGAGAAAAACTCAAGTCTTTCAAGATCTGCCACTTGGAATATCCTTTCTTCTACAGGGTGTGGGAGAGACATGAATATCTTGAAATCCCAGAGGTTTAAGAGTTTCCATTCCTCACCACAGGTACTCAAGGACTGAGTCCTATTGAGTGCTCTGTCTGCCCTGGCTTCAGAAAGGTCTGAGTCATCTGGCTTTAAGGAAAACCTAAGAAAATAGGTCAAACTGAACTTCCCAACACAGGCAATTGCAGTAAAGTCAATCAGCTTGCACAAGCATTGCTCTCAGCACAAATTGCCCCCGCACTTCTGTCTACATGACTAATCAAATTAATTCCTGATGATATCAAGTAGCATGGCCTCCCTAAGAATATACACAGACTAACATTTCCTGCTGATAATCCTTCCTTTTATTGTTGCTTTTCAAGCTTAAATTATGGAGAAGGATCAGACTATAGAAATCATTGGTGAAATAATACACCCAGAATAAGTGAGAACATGGCTTGAAACTGCTAGACAAGCCAAAAGATTTATTTCAAAACAATTAAATGGATAGTTATTTCCTCAGAAAGTCTCTCCCAGCTACTGAGACCACCAACCTACAGCAGATAAAGTTACAATCAGCACGTAACAGGGATGACTGGATTTTTTGCCTTTATAAATGACTCACATTAAGCCTGTTGCTTTTAGTTCACAGCAGTTGACTTGAAGGTTAGGGATTTGACTGTATATGAAGCACACTCATTTTGGGAACACTTTCAAACAGAAAAAAGAATAGGGAAATTAAGAAGTAAGTTTTGAAGACTTAGTCTCAAAAAATTAATTTGCAGCAATGTGGTTTCACACTCTTACCTAAACTTTCCAGGCCAATGGCTTGTGACGTGCCATGTCTCCTGTGGGCCACGGGGTCAGTGACATAGGACTAACAAGTTTTCATTTAATTTTAAGATCTTGCTATGGTTCCTGCAGTTTCCAGCATCACTGTGTTTGAGGCAACCTTGGAAAGTCCTAAAATCTAAAAGCTTTGAAACATGAATGTAAGGTCAAACCCCAACCAAGCTCAGACAGAGGATGAGAGGCTGAGCTGCAGAACTAAGCTAAATGTTTGTGGTGTCTAACAGAGGTATAAATGAGTAGGCAGGTGGGGAGAGATTAAGGGGGGAACATCGGGCAAAGGGAAGTAACATTCAGTAGGAAGATAAAGCAGATAAAGGGAAGGAAGAGAAAAAGAGAGACGAGGAAAGCAGTGAGTAGACTATTCAGACTTTCAGGGCACCTTTGAACTGATAGACATTTCCAACCTTCAGAGGCTTCCTCACTGCCGAAGATCACTTTCTAAGTACACACAAACAGTGGAAGGACCAGGAGTACCAAGGCAGCTGCAAAGCACAATTAAGATACAGACACTGGCAAAACTGTAGGGGGAAGCTTTCATAAGCATCTGCCACCATTGGGCTGACAACAGCACACACTGTCAATCTCCTCACTTCAATAACCACTCACATTTTTCTCAAATTAGAAAAAGAAGACAACAAAACCCCCCAGGAATAGCATGCAAGTTCTATACATATCTCCCAGTGAGGTATCAGCTCAAACTGCTGAAATGAAGCAAGAAGCTTCTGACAATATAATGAGGATCTTTCACAGTCTTCTCCTCCTTCAGCATAAACACCAGTTCCTCCAAAAAGCAAAGAAATGTGCATGAAGAGCCTTTCACTTTCTCCAAAGAAAAATAGGAAAGAAAAAAAAATAAAATAGGATAATTCCTCTCTTCTTTTTAGCCTGTTATCTCTACTGCTGCCCAGTCATTTTTCATCGTCGAGCTCCTATCTCTTAGTTGCTGCTTGTACTTGGACTGTTATGATACAAGTAGTGTTGAGGGGAAGGTTTGGCTTTGCATCAGTCTCACATCATCATTCCCCAGAAGGCCCCATGAGTGTAACACAACTAGGATAGTCTCCGCAACACCAACAGACAACACACTTGCCATCAACAAATCCTGCTGACAAAAGGCCATATTAAGCATTGTATGCCTCTTTAAAACTTTGAATAGCAGTCACCAAAAGAAGCTGCAGTGTACTAAAGGATCTGAAGAAAAAACAATATAATCAGTTTTTGCCAAAATCCTGGAACATATTTTAGTGTGAAATCTGCTGAGCTCTTTAATGTCTGCGTATTGGACAATTACAATGCCTCAATATCTAGACTTGATTTTAGCAGTTTTCCAGGACATCTTATAAAATAAGGAAATACTAACAGCTAAAAACTAATGCAGCTTTCTCAATGATGCATTGTCACAATGTACAACTAAAAAAGAAGTTCAAATTCTTTTCAAATCTTTCAAATATTATCTGTTATGTCTGTAAATTATTCACAAGAAATAAGAACTTCCTCCTAACATTTGCTATTTTTTGAGCTTTCATGGATCCAGCTGCTTCACCTGCATGTTCCATAATGCCTGTCTGCCAAAACCTAACTCTGGGAGACAGAGCTGGAGGCAGCCCAAAAATCAAGGTTTTGCTTTTACCACAGGTTTGAATCAGAGAAGAATGTGCAACCAAAGGCTCAAGGAGAAAGTCTGCAGTACAATATGCATTTAATTCACAGTGGAGGAAATGCAGCAAAACAGTGGTAAACCCCACTGCAGATCTTTTTTATTATTTTGTCTTAGAGAAATTCCAAGGTGCCCCAGCAGAGCTCAGGACTGCAGTATACAATGCACTCTGACAATTCAACAGACTTATTGTCCTAATGATCTTCTTCAAGTTTTCTCCAATTCAGTAATCCTTCAAGCTTAAAGCATCCCAGCTTCAAGACTTCTGTAAGGCCCTAAGAATATCACAAGGCCAATAGCAGATGGAAGCTTCCAATCACTTTATAGGTTATGACTGGAAATCTGTCAACAAAATACATACCAAGAAGCCAAATACATCTATGTTCCTTACATCACCATAAACAACTAAGAACTTGACTGATCATAAGCAGTATTTAAAGACCATGATGAAAGAAGTTTCAGGAGAGAAGACAGTTTAGATTCTCTTGTGGGGCTTGTACTGAAGCAAATACTTCTACATAAAAAAAGCATTTTCCACTCTCCACAACTTAAGGCTTAAAGGTTAGACAACTAAATACTTGCAATCAAGTATAAGATCAAGTTGCCCAGGGTTTTTTTAAGGCTGGAATGGGTAAGTCCTGATGCAACTAAATGTAATTAGATCTCTGAGGTCCAGAGATCCCATCCAACCTAAATTATTCTATGATTCTAAAACATGCAACCTATAGTATCTTCCTCTTACTTGTCCACTTGTGTACCAACAATCAAAGGCAGTCTTTGGCCAGAGTAGCTCAAAGGGGTGTGTCAGCATGTTTCCGCAGCCTGCAACTGCAAAGCCTGCTTGCAGTGTAATAGCCTTCACCTTTTTTGACGAGGTATCTGAAAGGGATGTGAGCACGGTACAGCCTTTCAGAAAGAAGATGATGAGTTGTACTCATGGGAATACACACAGCTTTTCTGTTTTCTTCAGGGAAGCCTTTTGGTTTTCTTCCTCATGGGACCTGCAGCTTCTCTTCTTGAGAGATCTCATGCACTATCGGCTTTTCATATCAAAGCACCAGTTCTTTTTTGTGTTGTTGTGTTTTTGGTTTTGTTTTTTTTTTTTTTGTCATTCCCCCCCCCCCCCCGCCCTGCCCCCAGGGCATATTTCACCACTTTTTCTAGCTGCTTTGAGAAATCCTGAACTATGCACTTTTTGCAATTAGGCCTCGTAACCTTTCTTTATAGAGGCTCCTCCATCACTTCCTAACCACCTCCATCTGAAAGAATGTCACCTCCACATTTTGGCTCAGAAGACAAACACCCTGAGAAGCACATCAAGTATCACACAACAGAGTTGTTCTGCCTGCCTGAGGCGCCGCTCTGTTCATGTCTGCACAGAAACACATGGAGGGGAAAGCAGAAAGGCTCCCAGCCCCTGACAATATAGGACACTGCACATGGGAGTGCAGGAATTTTGTGAGGCCCATCAGGCCTCCAAGTGGAAGCACAAGGACCAGTAGCAGGGAGTAAGGGTTTGCTTTGCTCTTTCTGTTCTTCTTCTCACTGGTGCAGGGCTTAGAAGCAAAAAAGGTGAGGGGGAAAAAAAAAAAAGGATTGTAGAGTATGAAGCAGCTTATTACAAAGCCCTTATGAATAGTTGGCTTGATGCTTAGCTAAGGGATAACGAAGTTAGCAATTAGACATGATGAATGGTTGAACGGGCTTTATAATGATATGGAAAGATTTTCATCTTTATATCTGACAGGTTGAATTCAGGTCAAGTCAGTACCAACTGAATGTGAATGCCATCTGATTTATTTCATCAGGATGTGTGGAATGAGCTTGGTCTGCCGTAAGCTCTTTGGGACAAAGGCTTATTCATAAGTAATTATCCATAACGAGCACCTCAACTTGCACAAGGAGGTGCTTTATACAAGCTACTGTTCAAACAGCTGAGCCTTGAAAAGGTTAGGATTCAACTAGATGCAACTGTAAAAGTGTAGTTTAAATATGACAAAAGGAAGGACAGCATAGCTTGTCCAAAATATGCACCCGTTTTATTTGAATTTACACTTAGTTACAAGCCAGTAACTGGCAGTAACTTCCTGCCCAGGCATTTGGAAATTGCACTGTGCCTGTTGGGCAAAAACTGCAGTCTATATAAAGAAGCAAAGAACATAAGGTGCCCTTTACTAGCCACCTTGTTCATCAGCATCTTTCAAGAGTCTACTTCTGTCTTCACAAATCCCCTCAGTGAGAAAGAGGAGGAGTGTTAGCTAGTACCAAGTAACAGTGTCAGCTTCTGATTTGCTAGCAAGAGCTATAAACATTATATGCACACAATGGACAACTGACTCTTCTACTGGGTTACGGTCAGAGAATCACCAGTATTTGCAAGGCACAACCAGTCATTCAGCCCCTTACCAGGAATTTCTAGGAGCTCAGAATTCTGAATCCTCCATTTCTGACATTATGGAAAGAGTAAATGAAGTACATGAGAAATTAGAGGTTGTGGAGAACACTGACTTAGGTTAAGTGGCCGAAAAGAATTAAGAAAGTTGGAGGAGGAGAATAGGAATCTAGGACATGAACTTGGGCATGGGAGAAGAAAAACAAAATGAGAACAAGAGATGGGGAGCTAACATAAAGAAGCCACAGAGCAACTGCAGTGACCTGACCCATCACTGGGTTTACACTGATGCAGCCCATTGTCACTGTCACAGACCTAGCATGAATTGAAAATACCACACACCACCGTGATTCATCTAGCAGCTTGATTTGGAAGAAAAAAAAAGTTTGCTGAGGTTCTAAGGTAGTTGAGGAACTTCTTTACTCTCACATACGCTACTGTATTCTGTTACCTTATCTTTCTGATGTTTTCTACCATTATAAAAGCCCATGGATTGAATAGGTCTGTGATCTTAATATTCTGTCTCCTTACATATTTCACTCTCAAGTAACAAAGCATTTTTCTGTATAGTAATGATGACATTAAGACCCTTCTGCAAATATCAAAATTTCTAATGCATAGCCCCAGGACATTCAAAGGCTTACAGTTCTCCAGTTTCAGAGCTGGTGATGCTAGGTTTGACAAGATGACATATCATTCAGAGATAAACATTTTACTAAGAAAATACTAGCTTTTGGGAAAATAGCAAGAAAAACCTGTGGTCCTCAGGATCCTGAGGCATGAAGAACAATGCCCATGACCTTCGTGTTTGTTCACAGGTCTTGAAATCAAATGTGATCATTCAGATCTACAATGCGGAGTTCAACCGCTTCACAGAAGCAATTCAGAAAACACTTCAACTGCGCATAGTAGATACTTTAAAAGTTTAGGGTGGGTGTTCCAGGCCTCAGCAGACACAGGAGATGTTGTAAGTCTGACTCATCTGCCTCTGTTGACAATAAGAAAGGCACTGTTTTAGAGAGATGATTTAAAAACTTTTAGTCTTTAGCTTCTAAAGCTGTTGGCCAAACTATGTAAATGAGTAAATTTCAATTGTCTACTGTTTTGGGGGGAGGGGCAGTAAAAAAACCCAAACAAACTACTACTTAATTGTAATTTTAACAACAATTACAGATTTGTTTTGGTAATTTTTCAATTGTTTCAGGCATCACCTTCTGCTATCTTTGGCTACAAAAGGTGCCAAGGTGATAGGTCAGGTAAGACAGACATTTTAAGAACGTGAAAATGTTCTTCAAACAGACTCTTGATATCAACACAAGACTTGGAAAAACAGGTTTTCAGGAAGCAATCAATCTACACACTTGGTCAGTACAATTCAAAGCAGAATATGGAAAAGCCACAATGCAAAGCTTTGTGCTTAGATGCCTGATATACCTTTCTAATTTTAATCTCTCTAGATCACTCTCTAGATCACTTTTAATCTCTGTAGATCACTGTGCTCACATAATGAAATACATTGAAATTCAAACTAAAAATCCTGAAACAAAGCCAACCAGAGGCATTAACAATGCTCCAGTGAGTATGCTGGCACACTTTCACATTCCAGGTCAATGAAGCTTATTCTAAGCAAAACATCTGGAGCACTCTAAATCCAGCTTTCCTTAAATCTATGCTGAGCTTTCTCTTCATTTCTGCAAGATGTCATTTAATTACAGTCCTAATCAATGCCATTTTGCAAAACCATCTCCTGTACTACTTCCCTTCTAAACGAATTGGTGATTTTTTTCATCTCATTTCTCTAGGAGTAGAGCATTCATTGCAGAGCATTAAAATCTTCATTTCTCATCATTAACACTGATTTTTGATTCAAACACAAAATCTAAATGTTGGTATATGGTCAGAAGATTTAAAAATATTCAGACCATTCTCTTTTTTTTTTTTTTCAGATCTGTTTTTTTTTAAGATTAGATTCAGATCTAGGCTAAGGAAATGAATCACTGGTACCAGAATTGAAATGGAAATGGGAGGAATACTTCCAACCCAGTAAACTGGTGAAAAATAATTTAAATAATATTCAACATATTTTGTCTTCTAGATGTCAAAATGGGCATCTTATGAGAATACAAGCCTTTGGGGCAAACCCAAGTATTACCAAATTTTGACCCTAAGATATTACCCAAGCAGTCCTCCTGCCACCTCCCCCCACAAGAAAAAACACGATCAAAGAGCATATTTCTCCTGATAGGCTCCATCTGCTCCTGCATTCTCAGCCTCAATGTCTGAGAACATCACAGGCTTTGAGGCTATGCCCCGAGTCCAATCACTCTGAAAAGCAAACAAACAAGCCAGGCACACTTCATTCCTCAAAAATGTGTTACTTCACTGGAATAGTTTGAGGGCCTTACTAAAACAGATGTCCCAGCCTGACTTTTGTTTGACACCTGTATACATTCCTCCTGTATACATTGAGGTTTCACTCTGGACTTGTCTTATGGGAAGAGCACCCTGTTGAATCTTTATCAACTGTTGAGCAGCTTTACCTTCCCCCATAAAGCTATGAAATAACTACTATAAAGTTAATGCCCAGATTAATACAGAATTAAACCCCTCTGCCATGTTAAGCTAGATGCAAATAGATGCAGTTATTGCTGTGTAATGTCTTTTGCACTGCTCAGTATGAGGCAGGTGAACCCATGACTACAGATGTAATTTTAAAGGAAAAAAAAACACTCAATCTCCATGTTCACATTATGGGAAATTAAATTAAAAGTGAACGTTTGGCTTCTTTCAAGTTCATAACATAAAGAACACATCCTGCATGTCTTGCTTTAGACATAGTACTGTTTTATGGTTGCAGAGTGAGGAAAATATACAACTCGGTTCTGGCAAGGATAACTGAATTCAGTCCTTAAGTAGCATCAGCCCATTTGAAATGGTACAATATTTCAAGTGAGATACACCAATACTTAAAGTGTTGCTGAACTGCATAAAAAACAGAGCACCTGAAGAAAATATTACTATATTTAGTACCATAATAGGTTATGGAACCCTCAAAAAAGATACTAGGCTAGTCACTGCAGTAAAGACTCAGTAAGAGTCCCTCTCCCACTACAGATAAGCAGGTACTTATTTTGTAAGTTACAGATACAGAAATGGTCTGCACAAATTGATGGGCTGTCTGAGACAGAGCAGCAAGACAGGTATCAGAACAGAGCATCATGCTTTTTACAGTGGCTCCAGTCAGACCCTGTGGACACATTCACCTGAAACCTCTCCCAATCTTGTTGGAAGAAGTGGCTGCAAGTTTCTACAGAGAACAATGCCTTGCTGCACAGGGATGCATGGAGCATGACATAACATCTGGAAGAAGTACATGTATGTCTGTCCACATGTTGTTCCGTGCAGACATGCACCTTCCCCAGGATTTGGATTAACAGCTGCCCATTGAAAAGAAATACTGAATGTGCGTGGATTGTGGCAGGCTGTGTAGAGGCTCTTATGCCAAGATGCAAATGCTGCATCTCAGAGGTGGCTTTCCAGGTTATTTGTTGTCTTTTTGTTTTTCCTTTCCTGTAAAAGAACAGCCAAACCATAAAAGGAAAAAAAAGTAAAATCAAACCATATTCTGGCACTCAGAATAAGACTCCCAGAGATGTTGTTCCCAGACTTTTTTGTCATTGCACAGACTTTTGTTTTTCACAGCTTGTAGCTCATTTTACACGTAAAAATGAACACACTGTTTACCTGAAGTGTCCCTAAGGGAGTGGAGTTATCGAGGTCTGAAACATCTTCATCCCATTTGCTGCCCCTGAGCTGACTGCTAGCTTGTGTCTGCCATTCACAGGAACTGAAAGTTAGCTGGCCAGAAATAAAAGCTCCCACAAAGAAAACAAGTTTTACAGGGGGTAAAAAAAATTCTATAATTATGCAGTCACATTAGTGACAGTGAGATCCTTCCATCTAGGTACAATTTGGAATTGTTTTAAACGATCCAATGAGTTAATTACAGCAGTAACTTTCCATTACATTTCACAGGGTATGTATTAGAAACTGTAAAGCAGTACCTTCATTCCACAGACAATCAGAAACAATACCAGGGTAAGCAGTCCTGCCTGAGTACTGCTCAACTTCCCAGCAGCGTTCCTCCCTGGAGTGCCAGTGCCTGTTGTGCCCCTCTGGAGCATGCTTGGCTTTGCAGAGTGATACTTTCCCCTTCGCAACTGGATATTTTCCTCACAAAAAGGGATCTGAAGCCCTAGTCAGGCTCAAAATGTATACCTTTCTGCACACAGAATCTCACCCAACCTGACAAAAGGATGCTCTGTGGTAAAGCAGATGCAGTCTAGCAATGCAACTGCCATCCACTGCTTTATAACGCTTGTAACACACTTTGAAGAGGCTTAAACAAGACAGACTTCCTGTCAGTTACCTCTTTTCACTTTGAACACTGGATTGTTCATAGTTCCACATTTGTCTCTTTTTAAAAGCTTCTTACTAGCAAAGATTACTGACTTCACTGTCCCTGTGAAGGGGGGAAAAGTGAGAGAGGGTACATTGCCAGGCAGGGCTACAATTTATGTATCTGTACATGAATATGGGTTTTTAAGCTTTGATTTGCAGAAGCAGCACAATTTTAGCATGCTATCAGATACTAATTTATATCAAGACAATTGATAAATTGATGCCTAGCATAAGAGCTGGCATCATAATCTAGTACCTCGAGCTTCTGTGGTTCATTACCATCTCAAGAGTGCTCAGTTCTGTATTCAATTATACATTGCCTGAACACAATTCCAGTTTCATGTAATGACTGTCGACTTCTAGATCCTGCCTAGTAAAGCAAACAAAAACGTTCCTGTTGAGTCTCAGGTGTTAGCCAGTTCCTTCTTTCTGTGGCAACCAGACATTTAATTTCAAGAGGAGGAGATCTGTGTTGCTGCAATGCAAAAGGGTCAGCCTACTGCTGTCAGTAAGCCACTGCTTTGATAAAAATGCAACAGCTTACATGCATTCTGTACTCTGTTTTTCCAATATGGTTGGAGCAAAGGCCTTCAATGAAGGAACAGCCAGCCACCTAATTTAAAAGCCATACACCCAAAATGCCAAGGATGTTGCTCAGAAAAATATATATTCTCTCAGTCTCTCAAGAAAAGAGAAGCTGGTATGTGAAAAAGAACAAGTGTGCACAACTATTTCCTTCTCCATAGACCTAAGCAAGGCTGAATGTTGATGCGCTTTCACTCTCTTTTGTAGATAGAACACCAGATAGGCATCAGTCCCTCTTGCTGTGAGTGAAGACAAGGTTTGCAACCACCTGAGGAACCTGAACATTCATAAGTCCATGTGTCCTGATGAGATGCAACCCAGAGGGAACTGGCTGGTGTAGCTGCTAAGCCACTCTCCATGATATTTGAGCAGTCATAGTGAAGTCCACAGCAACTATAAGACAAACTCCACACCCTATTTCAAAAAGAGTAGAAAGGAGGATGCTGGGAAATACCGACCAGTCAGTCTCACCTCTGCTCTTGGGAAGATCATGGAACAGATTCTCCTAAAAGCTATGCTACAGCACAAAGGTGAGGGAGGCGATTCCCTTTAAGAGTAGCATAGAAACCTCAAAAGGAATTTTCTTTTCCCGATAGGATGTCACCAGATTATGACTGATTTGCCCTTCCCTTGATATCTCAAAGAAAGAAAGTTTTTAAAACCAAAAAAAGGGCCAAGTTTTCACATATGACTGGCAACTATAGGGGTGTAGCTTAAAGTGCAGTACAGATTTTCAAAAGCAAAAGGTAAGAAATTTTAAAAGTCCAGCTGATCACATTAGGAAACAAACAAAGCAGAAGTTGTTGGAAAAGTTTGCCTAAGCCTTACCAATTTTAATCCCATCTTTATATACAATTTCTGAAATGACAGCATGGACTGTAAAACCCGAGAGCAGAGGAACTGCCCTGTTTCAGCAAAGCATGACTCCTGGGGACACAGAGTCATGTAAGTGACAGAAGCAAGGTTGCAAATGCAGCAATTGTAACACAATTTCTTTGTTCAAAAGTGGCTTGTAAGCAAGAAAGCTTAGATACGAAGCAGGTCAAAACCACTCCAAAATTACTCAAGAGGTCTCAAAGACTTGAAAATAACAGGTCAGTTTTAATGGCTGTAAAAAAATGCCAATGCTGTTCTCCCAAAAAATGATGCATCAGAAATAAAAAGATTAACCGTTGATCTACCTTCCATGTGTTCATCACTTCTCCTACAGAAGAGGCCCCGAGTACCCTACATGAGGGACAGACTCAACCCTGATCTACCCTGAAAATGTGTCTGGCATACAGCACAACCTCTGCTCCATTTCAGTATGAGCTTGCTGTCCTTGCTTTGCAGTACATCCCTTTGGGCAGTCTGGGTCCATCTTTTCACTTGGCAAATAGTTTCTGTGCCTACAAAAAAGACTAGTAGAAATTCAGTACATGGCTCCTTCAAACTAGGTTGATCCCTGCAAGAAACTTCCTTGTTGAGCCCCTGTAACTGCTGTTATCCCTCACCCTGCCTGCCAGCTCTCCAAGGCCAGACATCTTAGGGCTCAATTTAGATTGGTGATGGTGGGTTAATTTTCTTGATTTTTAATTTTTTTTAAGCAAAAACCCCAACAATTCACTTTTCAACTGTTCTACAGTATCCAGACTGAATGCCTCTCATTGCCCAAGGCATCTGTAAATAACTGAAAGGATGCCAGCCCTTATTTACCTCTGCAGATGGCTCACTGTTTTGGCAGAGGGGGAAAACCACCACCTCAGGCCTAAAGGACATTTCTTCAGTGGAAGTTAGTCACTCCTGCAGCTCATGAGTATATACTTAGACCTTGGAGCTACAGCATCAACATGGCTTCTGAATGGGACCAAGCTTCTTTCACTCTGAGATAAATATGCAGAACATCATACTAATTAGCTAGATACACTGCTAGTGCAAGACAGCATAGATCTATGAAGTTCATCTTAGCTATATTCTTTACTTTCAATTGATATATGTCTTAAAGAGGAATAATTTTAAAAAGATCAGCTGGATGCTAAGTCCACCTCTCTTGTCAAAAACCTATGCCCACTTTGCATCCTAAGCACAAACATGTCTGTATAGATGAAACCAATACAGGTGGTGAACAGTTAATATTATGTCCATGAAAAACTTAAGTAAAGTAGGCAAAGTATGGGTACTCAAGCCTTGGAAGCAGCAAAGAGTCAGCTGGCATCTCAGTGCTGATGATTGCACCAGCCTTCCTTTAACATTCACTTCAAGGCCTGAAGTTTTCCCCAGGAGATGTAACTCTCATCTGTGTTGGGTCTCCAGTGACTAGATTAGCTTGGCCTTCGGGAAATAAAGGAAGAGCACTTGCCTAGTTATATGGTTATATCACTGGGATCTTTTCACTCTGTATAATTGCTTACTGTAGCAGAAACAAAAAGAGAAGAGTAATCGCTGCAACTTTTCTTCTTTCCTTTATTTAAAAGGAATCTAATCCTCCCAACCTGTCCCTTCTAGATTGTTACTACCAGCCATTTTTTATTTTGGATATATAACAAAGATCTGTTTTCAGGATCTGTTTGGCTGATGATAATTAAAAGTGACATGCCTCAGAAGCCTTATATGCTTAAACACACACCTTTCTTTCCTGTTCAATTATTTGAGATACATATAAAATATTCAGCAGAAAAGTAATCTACTGTTCCTGATGTACCCTTCTCCCCACCCTATCCCCCTCAAAAAAAAAAAAAAAGAAAAGAAAGAAAGGTATAGTTGAGCATAAAATACCAGAATTGCTGCCAGGATCAGGCAATAAAACTGAAAATCTCATTAACATGACATAACAGTCAATTATAATAACCAGGATTTAATGTTGACTACTACGGCCTGATTAATCTGCAGATATTTCTATTAGTGGGAATGGTGCCCTACAAGTTTCGAGTTTTAGTTCACTACATCACACTTACTTTTTAAGTAAAAGCTGGGAAAGGTACAAGGAGAAACAGATTCACCCTCTGCGTAAATTGATTCCAAATGCAGATCCCTTCTGTTCCTGTAAAGGCTCTGACTTTATGTCAAATCCATGCAAGCTCTGAGGGCTCCTCCTGATCACCATTTTCCAGTAGGATACTGCAAGAGATTCTGCTCTTTCATTTCTAGTTGTTTTCGCAATACATTTCTAAGAGTATATAAATTACCAAATGAGAAAGAAAAATACTTCATGCTTTGAAACATTCTGAGTTGGATTCACACTTGAACAGTCAGACCTGAATGCCTGAGGGCAAAACACACAATGGAAAGAGCAGTGTGCCACCCAGTCTGCTGTTACATCTGGAAGAGATGGAATATTTTGGAAATACAAAATTTCTCTAGGAATGCCTGGCCTTGCAGTGCCAAGTCAAAAAAACAAAAAAAGGAACGACCACAAAGCTATTGCAGAGTTCCTCCTCACAGGAAGTTCCCCAGATCTCTTCTCCAGCTTTAAAGACTCACAATTGAAATCTTCCGAAGAGTTAAGTCTTGCCTGCTTTCACACTGAACTTGTACAGAATGGAGCATCATTTTAACATTGAACTAGTAAACTGAGGGTACCGACACCATTAAGTCCCTCCTGACTGAAATTATTCTGTGATACTTAGTAATATTGCTTTACTCAAAACTGAATTTTTGATATGTTGGAGTTAAGTTTTGGGAAAAGGTGTCTAACTCAAATTGAAGATCCCTAAAAACATAGATTACAAAACGCAGCACAAAAAACGTGAGTAACACCGATCTTGCTTTGGTACTGAGTGAAATCTAGGAAATTTCATGGGACTTTTTTCCTTTTTCAGCATTCTGAAAAAACCTCAAAAAGTGTGACATTTCCAATAGTACTTACTCCATAGTTTGGACTTCTGTGTGGGAAACATGTACTAAATACCTGCTTCTCAAAAAAATGCTCTTTCTGTGTCGCAGATATGAGTGTAGTGGTCTGATTTACGACTCAGCACGATGACCTCAATCAGGCCATTCGGACCACAGCACGCAGACCCTACCTAAAAACTCATTATTATGCAACATTTCTGTTAACAGGGTTTTTCACTACAGCTGCACTCGGAAAAGTTCCTAGCATTCTCTGAAACTGTCAACATCATAGTGAATCTATGGAGATCTCACAATTACAATTCTAGCACAACAGTGCTAGAAAAGCAGGGACATTTTAGTATTTCTTAAAGACATTTCACATAGCCTTATCAGACCAAGACTGAACGAAAACAAGAGTTGTTCAGAGGCTAAAGGACTGCAATGCTGGTCAAAGAGCAACAGTTATGGTGTGCTCCATACTTTACCCATAAGTGGATTCTGTGACTCATCTGCTCATTCTTTAAAAATACATCTGCTCATGCTTTAAAAATACAACCCTGCACAGATTTTTCTGGAGGTTTTTATTTTTGTTTATTTTTTTTTTTTTTAACCCTCTTGGGTTAATACTAAACAACAGATTTTCTAGCAAGCACATTTGCTCCTTTACCAGCTTGATAGGCTTTTAATAATGCTAAAGACACCTTCTGTTCTACTATCTGATAGTCATAGGATTATGAAGTTGGAGAGCTCTGGACTTCATCCATATACATATTGCAGCCTATTGCGCAAAGACCAAGGTAAAAATTAATAAATTCTAGTTTGTTTCACAATCTAGCTACTCAGTTCCTACTCAGAATTTTTATTCTAATAACTTCTAGAATTTTATTCTAATCAACTTAGAAAAGACTGGTTGGGACCATTCTTTTAATTTGTCATAAACCTCATTGAGAGTCTTTGGATAAGTTCTCATGTGCATATCATTTATCCAATTAAGCATGATGCTTCCTTAGAGATTAACAGCCTAATTTTCAGTTAGATCAACTACCCCTTATAAAGATCAACTAGCTTGTGCTTTCCAGCTACTTATTCCCAATTCTTACTGCCCTCAGTGCAGGCAATACATGGAAACAAGCATGACCACTGTGAAAGTGGTATTGAATCACCCAACTCCTGATCTCCAGGAGTGGGAAGCATGGAGAAACATACTGTAAGGAGCCAGTGAAATTATTTTTTTTCTTCTTAAAACATACTGTAGTGATATGCTGTTGGCTACCTAAAGCACTAATTAAAGAGCTTCTGTCATAGCTGTGAACATATCTGACTAACTTCATTGAGCAAAGGTACCATTGAAGTGACAAACATATTCTTGAGTGTCACTCTGAGGAGATTCCCTTGCAGAGTGACACCATTCATCCACAAGTCACAGCAAAAGAGACATTTTCCAGTAGCCACATCCCAAAAGGACGAAAAAAAAGCCACTAAAAAGAGAAGACCAACTGCTTCTCACTTCAAACTCACCATGGTCTCTATTTCAGTCTCAGTAAAAAAGATGAGCTCTACAAAGGCCTAATTCTGCTTCTTAAGAGTAAGGGCTTTTTTTAGCCAATTAATTACACATTTCAATTTTAACCTTAAATTTGAATTCTTTGAGGCATGTGTGTGGGAACAGGCTGGGGAAAGCAGCAGTTAAATTCTTGCTGTGAGTCTTGAAGAAGGGGCCATAATTGCTGCCATTGTTTTGTGTGCTCTGGTACAGCTACCTTTGGTTGTACATCAACACAATGTTATCATTTACATTATTTTGGCTCTGTATGACAGGTTAAGCTACTGGGGTTGAGTGGTTGAAAAGTACCAGAGGATAAAAACATAGGACTATTTTTTTCCTCTTGATTCATCTGGGAACTAACGGTGTAACAAATAATTTGTGAGGCTTTGTATCCTGCCACAAAGTGATTTTTTTGTTTTTTAACCACCTGTGTGCATAACTTTCCACTCCATGTGACTTTCCCTTCTTCTTGCTTGTTCTGTGCTCAGACAACAGGTAAAAGGAGGGAAAGCAGTATCAAATAATCATAGATTCATATACAGATCTCATAAATAATCACAAAATAATACCCAGGCCTCTTAAAACATATCTCAAGACCTTTGTGAAAGCTAAAATGCTCCTCTTAATTAAATGTAAAGACATTAGATCCAAACAACACCACCACCATGTGCAAACCTGGAAATAAGACTGATTTATCTTAAAATGCTTCCATCTTTCTCAATTACCTTTCAGACCTGAAGGTTCATATACCGATAGTGTCATACCTGCAAAGGAGTTAAATGATGTATCAGATGGAGGAAAATAAACTAATATTTTCATTATTCAAGGAAGCCTTAAGGCATGGAAGGCATGAAGTCTCCTGTAGGACAGGATCTATAAATAATGGAGTTCTCCATTTATGGGAGGGGAAAGCAATTTCCAAGATTTTCTGAGAAACAAGGATCACTTCTCATTTCAGACGGGAGGATGAGAAGGAGAAAGATGTTATCTTGGGAAAGAGCCAGTGGTCTGAGATCCACAAAATTTTGGTTTGCTTAAGGGATTGGACGGAAACTGCCTCTTTGCCCTTATCGTCCAAAAAGGACATGTATAGACTTAGGCAGGAAAAGAAAAGAATAGCCCAGAGATAAGGTAGTGGGCTCTTTTTCTGGATTTCAAGTGGACAAGGCTTCTTATCTCAGGAGAAGTGTCCCCAAACTGAATGGCCTGTATTCTCACCCACTCTCCTCTGCCAGACATTCTTATGAGTCAATCTCAGAGGGCTCCTGAAAATTTTAGAGGAGACTTTTCCCTAAGCTTCTCTGAAGGGGAAGCAGGCAGCTTCTGAAATAGTGGTGACCTGGATAGGAAATTAGCGTGAGGCCCCTGGTGTTCCCTCAGCAGAAAACACAAGCTGGGATTTGCCAGAGTGATGTCCAGCACTGGTTTCCAAGATATTGCGCCAGGATCTGAAGTGCATTGGCCAGTTGTGAAGAATCATGGATAAAAATACTTAAGAGCAGGCAAATACAGAGTGATCCTATGCTTCAATAATCTTGTGGCGTCTCAAAATTAATGGTGCCTGCTGCAGGTCTTGCTGCTCTTCTCCTTTCCCATATAAGCATGCGGCCCAGAAAGGCCTCCCTAACACAAAGCTGGGTACATCTTTGCCCTGAAGACCTGAGCATCATGGAGATGTCTCGTATCACTTCTTCGGAGGCTGACAGAAGCATAGATGCAGGTGGGAAGGTTACCAAGGTGAGAGAAACCTGGTAATAAAGTGTGGGGAAGGAAAGTGCTAGAAACGGGTGGGTCCTTGGATGAGGGGAAGGTTTTTGTTTTCAGCTTCCAACTGAGGATATAAATTGACATCAAGATGCTACTGTCCCATCCCTGGGCTAAACCACATCCTTGGGGCTGAACTCACACAAACTGCACCTACAGCACCTTGAGTTGAAACACAAAGCTAAAACTCATGCTTTCCTTCCAAACATTTGTCTGACCTCAAGCAAACCTCTACAGAGNGGGAAGGTTACCAAGGTGAGAGAAACCTGGTAATAAAGTGTGGGGAAGGAAAGTGCTAGAAACGGGTGGGTCCTTGGATGAGGGGGAAGGTTTTTGTTTTCAGCTTCCACCTGAGGATATAAATTAACATCAAGATGCTACTGTCCCATCCCTGGGCTAAACCACATCCTTGGGGCTGAACTCACACAAACTGCACCTACAGCACCTTGAGTTGAAACACAAAGCTAAAACTCATGCTTTCCTTCCAAACATTTGTCTGACCTCAAGCAAACCCCTACAGAGCATTAAAGCAAGAAATGGAAACACAAGGCCATCACCCTCCCTCCTACCTATCCCGCCCCCTGTTTAACCAGGTGGGGGACCAGCAGGCCCCTCGGCCTTTCTCCTCCCACCATTGTTCCCTTGGAAAATGCAGCTCACCAATAGCACATCCTGCAGCAGAGACACCAGAAGGAGCATCCCTCAGGCCCCATGGTGGGGGTAAATGGTGGCTGCAGCCCTTCCCCACTGGTATGAAATAGAAGGGGGAGCAGTGGGGGGGAGGAGGCTGATTTGAAACAGGTGGGGAGGGGAGAAGTCTCCAGTGGAGCCCAGGTGTGTGGGATTTGGGAGAAAATTGGTTGGGAAAGGGTTGGTGTGGGGCAGAGACAGGAGATGGGGGAAAAGAGGGGTATGTGGAGCCTGCCTAGAGGCAAACTGGGGGGAAAAATGGAAGGACTTGAGTGTTCACCATGAGGGTGGTGAGACACTGGAACAAGTTGCCCAGAGAGGTAGTGGAGGCCCCATCCTTGGCTTGGTAGGGCTCTGAGCAACCTGATCTGCCCTGCCCATGGACAGATCATCTTTAAGGTCCTTTCCAACTCAAACCATTCTATGATTATTAGGAAGGACAGTGCAGTAAGCATAGCTCTACTAACACATCAGCAAGGGCAGCAGAGTTAGGTCGCAGCACCACTACATATGTTGTGTGCTGCAGTGACAGCTACAGTTATGAAGGACCTCTTCTACTTATCAAAGTTTTACCTGAAGCCTTTTTACTGTGAATATCTCCACTGAGGAATAAATTCAGGGAAAAGATTTGACAAACCTCTGAACATGCAGCACTTTTAGTAATGCCACTAAAAATAATTTTTTTTTGTGCTCTCACTTTTATATACACAAACTACCTTATATGGAGTTTGGAGTTGGCATCACCTACGACCAAACTCTTCTGTTCTAATGTGGAAGTAACTCCATAAAATAAATACAAGAATTACGTCTTAAAACCAGGGGCTAGGACAGCACAGAAAGACATTGCAAATATCCAAGCTAATATAAAATCAGATCATGCCTTGTCAAGAAAAAAAAAAAGACAATTAAAACAGAAAAGCTGTTATTTTGCTTTACTGAAACGGATCAGTGCATAAAACACTGCGG
Source organism: Turnix velox (assembly GCA_013400935.1). NCBI lineage: Eukaryota > Metazoa > Chordata > Aves > Charadriiformes > Turnicidae > Turnix > Turnix velox. The sequence goes on from VZTY01015455.1 coordinate 246,292, forward strand.
GTTTGATTTGCATTTCCAGTTATTTAAAAAACTTTATTTTTGACATTGACTAAGTTGTTTAGTCTTTGTAGGCTCTAAATGTTCCTATTTTCCTACTTAGATGTCTAATGTGGTTATGGATGGCTGAATTTCAACATCTGGATTTGTCCATGACGAAAGACAGCAGAGAAATACATAGAGCAGAATATCCATTTTGCTCCATACCATCTATTTACCTGACTGTTATGTAGGTCTAAAGTGCTGAAGTCAGCAACCAGTCTTGCCTGGCTGTGTTTGAGAACAGCTTGACCAGAAACCCAAAGGGCACTTCTCCATAACTCTGTTTCTTCATGTGAAGCAAACCAGGCAAGTATTACTTATCACTAAGAAAGAATAACAAACTATTCCCATACTTAAGATCTATGCTGAAAGGCGCTTAAGAGATGACCACTGCTGCCTTCACCTACAGGAGAAGATTATTTCTACACTTTTGCCTTCCAGCCTCAAATCTGTGTTTGTCCCTACCTCCTCTTTGCAGCCTGACAGCTGCTGTAGTTGTGCATATCACAGAGTATAGAATAAGCATAAAACTGACACAAAACCTAAACTCTATACCCATGTATATTCTCTGCTGTCTTTCTGAGCAATTCTTTTCTCCTGTCTCCATGTGCATTCTCCTCTCCTTCTCAGTTATCAGTTTGCCCAGTTTGTGTGTGGATGTAAACAGTTTGGCTTTGGTAGCCACTAGGAACTGGTACAACACAGCTACACTTTCCATCCTCTTGTAGTATGTTCAAAATCACATGACAAAAGCAAGTTAAAAAATAGCAGCAACAGAACGTAATTTCCTCTTGCCCTGGTATTTTCTCACCCTCTCCCAAGCTACTTTTCAATCATGGTCTGAGAAAAGTGCCACCAGGTCATTTCATGTCTTCCAGATAGCTTTCTATGCTACCTCTGTGGCACGTGTTGTTATTCAGCAGTTTACTGCAGATCTCAATTTCAGTAGGATTTGCAAGTCAATCCTCTATCTGTAACTCCCAGATGGCTCAGTGATTTTTAGCACAGCTATTGATCTTCTCATTCATACACACCAGCTCCTGGGCAAACACATCCAGCTGCTCTCATCAACACCCTCCCACTGCCACGAGCAGAAAAGAGGACTCTGTGAACCTGAACCCTATCCTCTAATAATACTGCCACTTTGAGAAATAAAATTAGCCAGGAATAAGCATATGGTTTGCATGTTTGCCTACCTGATAGAGATCACAAGGCTGCTGCTGCGCTCCCTCCTTTGCTCTGCAACAGCTGGGCTTTCAGCAACTGAGCTTTCTGCAACACACACACTCCTCACACACCCATCCAGCCTCGCTGTGCCAGGCAGCCCCTGCTCCTCTTTCACCAGCCAGCCAAAAAACAAGTTGCAATTCAATGTCCAGCTCCCGTACAGAAAGAAGATACAGCAGTCAGAACAATCAATGCAATTAAACCATTCTGAAAACAGCCAGAGGCTTTTTGTAAAATGGGAACGACTGCAGTTTCTCTGCCTCTTCCCCTCCTCTTACATATTACCTATAAATCTACCTTTCTTTACCAGATTTCTGCATGTTTTAATGCCAGCTGCTCTCTCCTTCCCCTGCCTTAAACCCCTGCAGAACAGTAAGAACAGATCTGGGCACCCAGGCAGAGGGGAAGTAGACTATTCCTTACCTCTGCGAGGCAGCAGTTCCTACCACCTCACTGAGACCTTCCAGGAACCATTCATTCTGATAAAAGATAGATTAAATCAGTTTGGGAGACAGTGGCATGTCAAAGGGGAAAGGAAAGAAGCCAAAGGTCCAGTCAGTCTTCCCTCCCCACCTTAGTCTTCTTCCCCTCAAATCCCTGAGCTTGCTGCCATAAATCAAGCCTCCATGCGGCTGCGGCAGTAGTAGAGGGATTTCAGGCACAGTGGCATGAGTATCAGACACTACTGACACACATTTGTGTTTTAAACACTATTTGTTGAGCTTTTTAACATGCAGTTTGTCTCCTTCTGCAGGGAATTACTCAGCCAGGCAGCCACGTGGCTGCAGCAGCACTATTAGAGGATTCAAGCCATGCTAAGACTCCTTAGGGTTTTGATCTGGAAATCATATGGGCTGGGGAGATAAAAACCCATAAAATTATGAAAAGGAAACACTACTTTTGTACAATTATCAGCTTTTAGCTCTCAGTCTGCACTAACTCAGGGTTTGCAGTCACGGAAAAACTCAAAATCTCTCCTAAGTTAAAAAGCAAACTGTTTGTATGTGAAGTTGAACAAGAGCAAGCAAACAGGCTGCAACGTGAACTCAAAAATGAATGGCTTATACAAAGAAGAGGACATGTATAAATGGGAATTCATCAGATTTGGGGGGGAGGTCAACATTTTCAGTAGTATACAATCAGTTGAAACTTTAAAATTCCTATTAAAGTCACATATAAGCCTTCTCCAAGGTTCAGAGTTGTTCACCATTATGACAATGTTTCAAGGTTTTATAAAGTCCATAACAATCTGCTGAAAATATTTTGACACACTGGATTAGACCAGCTCCGTCATAATGCCCTGGAAAATTCCTTCTTGTGTAGACAACAATTTAATTAGCATGGAGGTGTTTCTAAATGCAAGCACAACACAGAGACCTCTTGGCCTTTGTCATGGTGGGATAAACCACGGAGTTTGTGTCTGATTTAAAGTTTAGCCCAAGCCATTTCTTCTTTCTCCCAATTCAAACTTAAGGAGCACTTGAATTAACTGTTGTGGCACATCTGACTAAAATGATAGACTCCTGCAACTAGCGTTGGACATTACATCAACAGGGCCAAGCATGGTATTAGGATGTGAGCNATTGGACATTATGTCTATATAATGATAACGTTGGTTGATAAATGATAGCGTTGTTCATTACATCAACAGGGACAAGCATGGTATTAGGATGTGAGCCCCAGTAAAAGGATCTGCTGTGCTTGTAGATTCTGTCAAGTCCTTCTATCCACATGAGGTTAGGCATATTCCTCAGGTTCCCCTTGCCCCCTCCAGGACAATGTTTGCTTTGGTTGATAGACTGTAGCTGACTTTCATCTTCTTTCACAAATTGCTTGAATTATTTCTTCTCTGATCACAGTTGTGCTTACTAATTGTTTTCTTTCTATTTAACTTGTTTAATGAGGTAGCTAGCTACATTTTTAACCAATTCACTGATTTTACAGATTACTTCATATAATTGTTCATTCTCTATTCCCAGGATGCTCTTTGTTTTACTCCCCACAACAAATATGTATTACTCAGAGCAGCCTTGTCTCTGCAACACAAGTCCCTGCACAGCACAACTCTTAAGAGACACTACACAACTCTCCTTATGATCAGAGTTATTATTGATGCTGCCAAAATGCATCCAGGAACCAGCTGAAGACCAGGATCTTGCTGGAGGAGGCACTAAGGGAGGCACATAGGCATACAGTGGTAACCTCAGGACCTCTTCTGCTCCATGATGCCCTCTGAAACTTTCCTTCTGATGAGCTGCAGTCTGGAACACTTTGAAATACAAAGCTTTCTGACATTACAAAGTGCCCTCTGGTCATTGTGTGCTGCATCTCCTTCCTCTCCAAAAACCTTCCTGTTTTGGATATGACAACACTCTGGCACCCTCTTTACACTGGCTGCCCTTTTCTTACACATTCCACTCACCCCCCCTTGCTCCAAGCACATGCAGAGAAACCTACAGGAAGTTAGCATCCACAATAAAAAAGGAAAAACTCGATGCTAAAGAAAAAAGAAGGAAAAAAATATCCACCGGGATTGCAGGAAATTTGTGTGTGAAAATGCAAGTCCCCAGACCCAAGAGGAGTCTGCAATGATAGGCATGATTTGGTGTTGGACTCCAACATCAAAATCCATTTGAAACTCCAATACCAAATGACATGTTTGAAAAGTTTTAAAGTAGAAAACTGTCAGAATACACTGATTTCTGTGATTTTACTGTCCTAAAACTATTGACTGGTGGAAGGAACACATATCACTTCTTTAACTTTGTATCTCACTTTAGCACAGAAACCTTTACAATAAAGACAAGAAGGGGAGCTTAAAATCAGAGTAAAGTCCATACAGCAGGGATCTGAATCAAAATCTATTACTGGTACATGTTGCACAGTTACACTCTATAAATCACAAACTTAACAAGCAATTCAAATGGACTACTGAGTACTTTCTGAACAGTCAAGAAAGTAACATCTGACAGCCATCTCATGAGTATCTTTGGTGGCCTGACAGATAGCATTGTCCAATTTCATCTTAAGTGGCCTGTGTTTGCTTGATCCAGTAAAGAGTAGCTCCCAATTTTAACCCAATTTTCCAGTCTCCAGCCTCATCTACTTTGTGACTCAGGTGAGTTGCTTGTAACAACTGCTCAGAAATGCACAGCATTAAGAGTACCAGTTTTCACTGAAGAACCAGATGTTTCCTCTTGCCAGTGGCGATGAAAAGAATCCCAGATATTAAATCTTAATAATAAATATAGACTGGCATTCTGTGCGACCACACTTTGATTCACTACCTGTGGTTGGTCTATTTTTGTTTGCTTTCTAAGCTTTGAAAATAAACCTCTAACAGATGTGATTCTGCACATTCACATGAATATAGGAGCTAAGGTTTCACGAGAAACTGCAGCATGGGGTGAAGGTGCATGCTGTGCTCCACAGAAAAGCCAAACATTTAGGCAGCCATCATCCTTGGTGCAGCTCCGTCAGGTTCACAGAACTTGGTACAGTGTGTCTAAATCAATTGTCCTGTGTTGTGGAGATAAAAATAAAAAAATAATGCCCATTTTATCAGATTTGTTGAAAACCCCACCTTTAAGTCATATCCAAGTGGAAAATGGGCAAAACAGTCTGGTGTCAAGCAGAACATATATGTGAAACAGAGACAGCAACACTTTCTCCTAGTTTTCCTAGACAGACTTACTTTTAATGCTGTATCTCTGAGCAAACCCATCAAATTATTTTTCCTTTCCCCAGTATAACACCTTTAAAAAAAATCCAAAATCTTGTCTACTTCAAACTTCCCAGAAATAATGTTAATGTCCAGCAGAATTTTAATGACACAGAGAGATTTACTGCCCTCAGCACAAGAAGGGCATGGACCTGTTGGGGAAGGTCCAGAGGAAGGCCATGAGGATGATTAGGGGGCTGGAGTACCCACCTGCGAGGGCAGAGACCTGGGGCTGTTCAGCCTGGAGAAGAGAAAGCTCCAGGAAGCTAAGACCTTCATGCAATGGGTAGAATAAATGAATACAAATGAAACTTTTCAGAGTTTTGGACCTTAACAGAGTTTCATTTATCCTCTCAGAGACATGATATGGTACAGAAGGCATTTGGATGCTGTGGCGCATCAGATCACATGAATCCTTAATTCTTTAAGGCATATAACCTTTACACAAGCTTCCTTATTTCTAGAATAGTTACTTTCATTACCACATATTCCAGGAGTTCTTAAAACTGCAAGCTTGGTCCAAATCATTCCCAAAGAGAAGGGCAGTAGTACTCTCTATGTGGAAGGACTATGCGATTCTGTCAGAAACAACATAACTTTGTAACTGTGTGAGGAATAAGTACTAAGTCCAACTGTACTTTATGATGTATGAGCCTCCTCCATCCAATCAATCTGGATGCTGTATCCAGAAGCATAACAAAAGCAGGAGAATGAAAATTGGTGTTCCTCAGTATCCTTTGAGAGAGAGGCATCAAATGTGACCAACATCTCTGTCAACTGCTACAAAAAGACGAGCGGTAGACTCACAAGCAGTATTTGGAAAAAAACAGGAGGAAGAGCAAACATGACGAGTCTTGGCTTCAAGATCAAACCGAAACACAATGAGTAGTTCAAGCCACTGAGAGAATTAATTCTTCTGTGGGGATCTCCATACCATGGCTGGGAATTCTGGTCAGCACCTGGAAGTCAAAATTCACCCTTTCTAGATCTATTGACTTTTGGAGTGTGTTTACTGAATAACTTTATTTAAAAGCTCTGAGATACTTACTAAAAGCTGTTTCTAATCAGAGGAAATTCCAGAAAATCTACATTACTGTAACAGTGAATCTAAATAAAGACCAGAGTAATTTGTTCTTGTCTCATTGCAGGTCTGGAACTGCTTGTGCAAAAAACCTAGGTTAAATTCTCTCACCTTAGCTTGCCTGTAGTTCCACTGAATTTTGGGCTGACAAGGTAGTGAGTGAGACAGAGAAAGAGAACAGCAAAGCAGGATTACCATGACAAAGCTATTATCTGGCTTTGATCTGGAGGTGGATGCATGCAGGGGTCATCTGGAGCATCTCAAATGCCAGTACCAGTGGTTTTCACAAACAGATGTATTTCTCACATTCTTTCAAGATATGTGTATTTTTAGAACTTGCTGTGTGCTAAACAGGAAAGGTTTTAAATAGGATCAAAGATAAAACAAAGCACCTGAAGAGAGGTGCTCACACTTTGGGGTAATACAGTCTTATGCAGGAGAAAATGGTGTACTTCAGAATGCAAAGTTCTGAGAACAGATGAGAAAGGGAAATAAAATAGCCAGTACATAGTAGAGAAAATATGCAGGGCCCATGTTTTGCCTAATACAGTTCCACTGAAGTAAAACAGAATGGCCTTACATGCTATTAGTAATGGAATGCAATAATTTCACTTGGAACGGACCTTCAACAATCACCTAATCCAACTGCCCAACTGGTTCAGGGACAACCATGTTAAAGCATGTTATCAAGAGCACTGTCCAAATAACAATCATTTACAGGCTTGAGGCATTGACCACCACTCCAGCAAGCCTTTTCCAGTGTTTGACCACCCTCACGGTAAAGAAATTGCTTCTCTATGTCAAGCCTAAATCTCACCTTGAACAGCTTTGAACCATTTTAATGTGTCCTGTCACTGGATCCCAGGAAGAAGAGATCAGCGTTTTCCTTTCCGTTCCCCTCCTCAGGAAGCTGGAGAGAACAAGGTCACACCTCAGCTTCCTTTTCTCCAAACTACACAAAACCAAAGTCCTCAGACACTCCTTAAAGGACCGCCCTTCTTAGTCCTGTCACCAGCTCTGTTGCCTCAGTCTGGACACATTCAAGGATCTTCACACCTTTCTCAAATTCTGGGGCCTAGAACTGCACACAATACTCAAGATGAGGACAAACCAAAGCTAAATACAACAGGATAATAATTTAATTTCACTGGCTGGCTATGCTGTGTTTGATGCACCCTTTTGGCTTCCAGAGCACACTGACAACTAACACTAAATCTGCTGTCAATTAGTGCCATTGATCCCTTTCTGCAGGGCTACTCACACTGACCGCTCTTCTCCCAGTTTATACTTATGCTAGGTGTTACTCGACCCTAGGTGCAAAATCTGGCACTTGGACTTGTTAAATTTCATCCCATGATTCATAGCCCACTGCTCCAGTCTGTCTAGATTCTTCTGTATGCCTTCTGTTCCTTAATAGAGTCAACAGCACCTCTTGATCCGGTATCATCAGTGAATTTGCTAATAGTGCCTTTAACTCATCCAGATTATTGCTAAATATACTGTACAGCCCTGAGACCTGAGGACCACTGCTATTGACTGGCTTCCAGCCTGATGTAGCCCCATAAATGAAAACCCTTCAAACTCTGTCCTTTAGCCAGTTCTTCACCCAGGGCACAGTGAGCCTGCTCATCCCATAGCTGGACCAGTTGTCTGCAATAATGCTGTAAGGATAGTATCAAAAGCCTCGCTAAAACTCAGAAAACCACATCCACTGCCATCCCTTCATCCACTAGGTGTGTGACCTTATTGGAGAAGGATATCAAATTAGTTAAACAGGACCTTTCCTTTTGTGAGATCATGGTGGCTGTGACTGGTGGCTGAATTATTCTTTAAAAAACTTTCAATGGTATCCAGTATAACCTTCCCTGTACTTTGTCCAGGTACTGTGGTTGTACTGACAGGTCTGTATTTTACCAGGTCCGCCCTCATGCCCTGGTTATATATAGGGCAACCTCTATATCAGGTAAGATCTGGCAAAAAGATGCACAAAACACATCTGTGAAGCACACAGCCTTGCCTGTTAGAGACTGTTCCTGAGAGCTAAGGAAGCTGCAGAGACAAATATGTCTCCAAATATAGCTTTTAAGTTTTCTGCTAAGAGTGGCACCCAGGCAAAACCTTAATATTCAGTGCCTGCACAAAACTTCACGTCCCAGGGAAGAATTAAATGTAGCTTGAGTAACCTGACAAAGAGCTATGACCATTGAGAAGATCACTGTTTCACAGAACTGGAATCAGGTGGGGGCTGCAGCAAAATGCTTTAGAAGTAATTATTATTTTGTTTCTTTAAGGACTGAAAGAGACCAAAGGAATAATTTTTTTTGGACCCTGCACTTAAGCAGATTGACAGAAGTTATGTGCAGAAGGTGCCTTGCTCCAACTGTTCCAAGTTTCTTAATCAAGGAATGAACCCAGGGACACCCAGATTGCTGGTAAGAAGTGTTTATGCAAACAATTTTTTTTTCTTTCCTCAAGCAAATTCATGTCTCGAAGCTTCTTTTTTTGCTTTCCAGTACCTGAAGCCAGTAACCATTAACTGGTCAGAAATAGCCATCAGAGCACTACAAAAGGGAGATGATGAATAGCCAGACTGTGGCAGTGTCCTGCTTTTGGAATAGATGGATCCAAAGGAAATGTAGTGGCATGCTGAACTGGTTGAGTTTATTGTCACTAACAAACTTCTAAAACCTGACTCTAAACTCCAGCTTCAGCAGATGCAGAGTGGACTCACACACTAATTCTAGAGCCAGGTCTGACAGAAGGGGAAGGGATGTAGATGCAGGCTCTATTGCCATCTTTCTCAGTTGATTTCAGCTCCATCAAGTAAAATCTACATCCTAGTACACTTCTTGCTACTTACAGTTTATGCATCTCTTAAACTGTAGGGATCATGCCTAAGAAAACACAGTAAAATGCTCATAAACGATCTCTGCTACATTCAATGTAACATCAAGCAGCCCCTTTTCATCGTAACACCCACCCAGAGGTAGAATGAAGAAAAAGTAGGAAACTATTAAGTCCTCCTTGAATTACCATAAGGATATAAAAACTAGCAGTTTCAGAAGAAGTTAGGTTATGTGCCATGGGTTGTGAAAAAGATGGAAAAAATACACCAAAATAAAGAGCAAACCTTGAGACAACAGGTGAAAGAGGATGAATCAGCAATTGCCAGGACTGAGGGAAAAATTAAACTTGTGATCTTTTAGAAGCAAACTGAATTTCTATTGTGGCATTTTAATACATCTGTGCTTTCTAACTTTTCAGAGAACCAATGTTAGTCTCTAACAAGCTTCAGTGCTTGCACTGAGTTAATGAAAAAAAATTGTACATGCTTCAAAAGTAACGTTCAAATGAATTCAGTAAATACAAAGCCCTGACATGATACCAATTGCTCACTTAAGATTTAATGCAATATATATGCTGCAATCCATGCTGGAGGTATCACTTTTAGAAAGAAATGTCTTGTCTTCCTCTCATTTATTTGTCAACAAACCCCACTGAAATAATGGGAGATGAGAGTCCTCTTTTATACTGCTCTAACGGTATTCTGGTCGGTATTCCTTTGAGATGCACAGCCACACTCTAAGTTGCTGAACTCCCCAGTGCCAGTACAGGCTAAGGGATAATGGAATTGAGAACAGCCCTGCAGAAAAAGACTTGGGGGTACTGGAGAATGAAAAGCTGAATGTGAGCTGGCAATATGCACTCACAGCCCAGAAAGCCAGATGCATCATGAGCTGTGTCAAAAGGACCATGGTCAGGGGATGTCATTCTGTCTCTCTCTGCTCTGTTGAGAACTCACCTGAAGTACTGCATCTTGCTCTGGAACCCTCAGCACAAGAATGACATGGACCTGCTGGAGCAGGTCCAGAGGAGACCTACAAAGATCTTCAGAGGGCTGGAGCACCTATGAGGACAGGCTGAAAGAGTTAGAAATGTTCATTGTGGAGAAGATTCCAAGGAGACTTTATTGCAGCCACTCACTACTTAATGGGGGCTATGGGAAAGATGGGAACAACCTTTTTAGCAGGGCTTTCTGTGATAGGACAAGGAGTAACAGTTTTAAAATGAAAGAGGAAAGATTCAGACTAGATGTAAGGAAGAAATGTCTCACTGTGAGGGTGGTGAAATGCGGGAAGAAGTTGCCCAGCCTGATGGTAGATGCTCCACACCTGGAAACATTCAAGGTCAGGCTGGATGGGCTGTGAGCAACTAGACCTAGATGAAGATGTCCCTGCTCATTGCAGGGGAGTTGGATTATATGACCTTTTAAGGTCCCTTCCAACTCAAACAATTCTATGATTCACTAATTCTATGGATCCTTGTTCAGGTGTTGAAAGCCACTCAACTTCCCTTATCTTCTGTGTAGTCAAATAGAGCACAATTTCCAGCCTACTGTTGTGACTCTTGAAAAATCATTTATTGCCCCAGCATCAGTGGGCCTGTGTTCATCACTCATCACATCAAGGATCATTGTCATGATTAGCACAGCACTTTGGAGAACGTCCAAGCAGACTAACCACCAATACTCAGAATTCATCAACTTGTCATAAAGCTGCCTTTGCAGCTCCTGAAAATCTCAAATTGAAAGAAAGAATGTTCCTGCTCCAAAAAGAGAAAGTGTTCTCTTATTGGTAACACTGAAGTTTTCTGTTTCTTAGATTTATTTGAAGAAATCAAGCAAAAAATTCAAACCTAAATTGAACTTGCAAAAAAAGAGCCACTCAGCTAAAATTAGCTGCAGAGCTGATGCCTACTATGCCACACATCAATGACAGCACATATGAACAATTCCCAAATTGTCAATGAAAAAAGGTCACACCTCCACAGGAGGTGCAAGGAGATGCCATAGGAACCTCCCAGCAGGGATCTCCACAGGATTTGATTCTGCTCTGAAGAGGCTTTTCACACAATGCAGAACTGTGTGATACACCACTAACTGCTACAGAACAGATCAAAGCTCTTTGTGTGTCAACCCTCCCACATAAAATTTGTCTATGATCAAAGAAAGAAGCCATAATAATTCAGGGCAAGAGGGAAGTCAAAGCAAACCAACCAGACAAAAATCCCAAATAAGAATTCAGAGATGTACAGAATTTCTGTTTGAAAACCGGTAACCACTCTGACCTTGGAGACAAGGACTTTGTCCTTTGAGGTCTTGTCTCAAAGCAGGATCCAGCTTGGCAACCTTGATACAAATTGACACATCAAGTCACAAGAGAAAAATGGACTCTAAAAACCTTTAGAGAAGCCTGTCAGGAACACTTCAAAGAAGCATGGTTGGTTACTGCTTGGACAAAAAGGAATCAGTTTATGGCTCCAGCTCCCAGTCTCCATCCTCCTCTATACATTCACTAGGAGAACTGGAGCTCTTTACTGGAGCACTTTATGAAGTTGCTTCTGCAGCTTTGTCAACCCAAAGAGTCACCTCCCTTTTCTTGCTGCAGAACTTAAGCCTTATGAATTTCTGTACTTATCCGAAGGCCACAGCATCACTTTGTTACTAATAAAACAGACTCATTTTTTTTAGCAGCAGAAGTGATGCACAGTCCAAGGAGGTTGCCGAAACTGTGAAACTGAAACAGTACCCAGGGGAGGAAAAATATATAAACAAAAAAAGCCTCTACCTTTTCATTAATGGGGAAATTAAGAGACTACAAATAAAATTACATCAAAAAGGTTTCAGGTTCTATACTGTGTCTCAAAGAAGCATGGGGTAGATTGTCCAGTTAAGAAAGAAGAGAGGTTAAAGTACCTCCATAGCAGGGGATGGAGAGCTCACAGCAGCAGAGAACTGATTTCTTTTATCTTGAAATCCTTGCAGCACTGCAGGCTGTAGACTTGGTCTCAGCAAGCCTTTGTGGACAGGACTTCAGATATTCTCATTAGGATATAACGCTTCACATTCATGCTCCACAGTGCCTGCATTTCAGAAAAGCCTCCTTCTGCAGAAAGTATGAAACACCTGGGCCTCACCATGGAGACTTTGGATTCTTCATAAGTCTGCACTGTTCTGTGGTTGACAGCAAGCCCCAGACCCCCCTACAGCTTGACATCTTTCACACTAAAAATCTTCCCTCAGAATTACCTCTGAATGAAGAATATTGGTATATCATCTCTTCTTCTTTCTCACCTGTAAATATATCACTGAGCATGGCCCTGGGGGTAGGGAGGGAAAAGTAATTTCATTTTCTGGAGGTTTCTTATGTATGCTTTTGTTGTGCCTAGAAGAAAAAACAAACAAACTAGTATTTCATTCTCCACCAAAACAAAATCAGTGAATCTGTTCTGCATAAGCAAATACAGGCAACCTGGGAACAAAAAATTATCATAGTCCAGAACTTGCTGTGCACATCTGTATCTCCTTATTTACACACACACTTATAGGCAAGTGATACCCTTCTTCCCCCAGTCAGGCAGGTCAGAGGGTCCACTTCGCTCCTACATGATCTTTATCCCAGCCCTAAGCTGAGACAATAACCTGAGTGGTAGTAGCAGAGGAGGTGCCTGCTTGAGGGTTGGGGAGCCAGTGCTACCCCCAGTGCTCCACACACACCCTAAGCTCCTTGAAAAAGCAGGACATGGAATGCCAAGAAACCAGGCAAAAGAAAACACAGATAAATCCAGCAGAAGTTCCCTCACTTTCTCATCTGTCTTGAATTCTCTCCAAATCGCATTGTAGTTTCTAGCCTGTCTTGAATTCTTTCCAAAGAACATTATAATTCTGATGAATCAGCATTTGCATGCAGTAAAAAAAGAAACTATTTTGCTGGAGAGCTTCTCACTGGTGTATAATGAAGATATGAACCTGGGATGCTTTCAGTTTGTATTCCTTTTAACAAAAATCAGTAAAACATTTAGCCCACAGACATACATAGCACCACATAATGGATATGTCACAGATCCAGAAAAACAAAAGTGTCTAGAGTTGGTTTTGGTGGGTTTTGGCAGGGAGGAAATGACTCATCCGATTTTATGTACTAGGCAGGGAATTAACTGATACAATTTTAGAAGCACTTAAAAATGATCCAGCACAGCTTTCCCATGTATGAGACTCTTGCAGTTTTCAGATCTGATACCTTAAGTCCTTCCAGAGGTACAAGCAATAACTATAAATTTTACTGTGATGTTATGAATCCTGAGACTAGATCAGACAGACTGTGAGAGAGCAAACCTTAAATCTGTCACTGTCTAGAAAAACTCCACCTAGTTCTGAAGACACCAAGAAGTACTTTTTTAGCTCTATTATAAATTAGTTGGGTGACTTTGTGCAAGTCACTTAAACTTTCCCTCAGCAGCCACTGTTCTTCATCTCCTTGGCCACCATGTCTATTCAGATTGTAAACTTCTTAATTGCTTGCACTAGGGCTACTTACAGAGGCTCCGGAGTGCCAAAACTCTATGTTTTGTCATAACATTAGCACTCTGATTAATTAAAACTGAAGGCTGATAACAATATGTCATTCCATAGAGTGGTGATGCCATCAGGTAAAGAAACACAGTTGTCTCTGGTTTCCTCTTACAGGCAGTGCAGACTCTTTAAAACTATTTCACTCTTGACAAATGTTATAAAGCCCACATTTTAAAAAAACGTAAGATTCCATGATTCAAAATTTCAAAGCAGTCATTATCTAAAAAGCAAAGAATTTCCTGAATGGTTTTTTTTCTGGAATCCACTACACAAATCTTCAGTGAAAAGGGCAGATTAAGTGATTTTGAAGATTAACTTTGTACTTGTTAAAGAAGTATGTGCAGTTTCAGAGAATATCAGAACTGACCTCAAATGTCTAATCCATTTTCTTAAATCTGTGAATAGCATGATGGAGGCACTAAGAGATGTGACATGTCCAGATCATTTCACTAAGAGGTTACTTCCAGGATCCCAAAGCTGTCCCATGAGATGTGGCACAGGAGGACTGAAGAATGAATACACACCTATGAAAGGAAGTTGGCAGGTCTGCAGGAGCTCTGGGCTACTTGTACCCACACAGCTGCAGTCTAATCTTCAACATGCAACCCACCTAGATCCTCTTAGCATCTTGTGGGGATGTTGGTGGGGAGCCTCTAGCACAGCCCCAGTGACCAAATAACAACCTCACTTTGCTGCACTGGCTTTACAGCATCAGCAAAGCTCAAGCCTGCTTAACACAGCAAAGAATATGGCCCAAACCACTTTCTTTGCTTGCAAGCATGTTTCTTCCATATAGGTCACAAAAGCTGTAATTTTTGTCTTCTTCTATGCACATAATAAAAAATCCCAACATGGCAAGAGCTTTTATCTTTCTTTTTTCTTTTCTTTAGATTGATCAAGGCTTATTTAGTACCACTGTGAGAGGCTAAGATGTCATTATTTTTCTTTGATAAGAGCTTGATGAATTGAGTTATAAAAATGTAAACCAAACATTTCACTTAGCCCAAAACAGGTCTGATTAAAAAAAAAATGTTCAGCAAAATTAAATTAGTTGTTATTTTTTGCCCACTGTTCTATCACATTCTGGAGCTTCTTATCATAGGCATAAATGGAATGAACTCTCTCTGCTTTGCAGATGAACCATATGCCAATTAAAATTTTAGTTCAGAAACGACCAATGGCTCTGCCTTCTTGTAAATCAAATTTAAGTCTAAGGTTTAATTTTGATAATAATCACTACGTTTAGAGAGTGTAGAGATGTCAATTAAAGAGAATTTCCTTGACACTGAATCTAGAAATCCAAAGTTTCATAAACTACTAATGATAAAAAGATGTGAAACGGCCTTTTCAGAAGTGGAATGAATGTAAAGTTTAAAAATGCACAGTGCTTGATTAAATATGATGGTTTAAAACTAATTAAACCACTTATCATACTCTCCAGGGCCCACATCTTGTAAAGAATTCAATTGGACTACTCGAGTAAGTAAAAGAACTCACTTATGTCTGTGCCTGTTTTGCTTTTTATGCTTTTTATAAAATTCTGCTAAATGCACCCACACTTGTATATTATTTTTTAAAGGATATAGCGGTGATAAATGTTTTTAATAAAAGAAAATTAATTATTTCTACCATTTCTCTCTTGAATTATTTCTTGCAAATCCAGTTTAGAACTCATAAATGTTCCCAGTGGGTATACTAACCATCTGCCAGCATGTGAACATGTCCTAAAACAAAATACATGAATCTGTGATCCCAAATTTCATAAATGATCAAATATTACAAAAGCAGTGCTATCTAGTGACTTGAAACAAATTTCTCATCCATGAGTTTCTCCTAAATGAAGTTCACTGGAGGTCAGCATGAGTAGGAAGCTAATACAACATCCTAACTTCTACAATCACCCAAACATAATAATAAGCTTGGCGTAAGATAAAAGATACCAATAAAGATAGAAAACTAATTACATTACCTAACATTCATTTGCTGCACATTACTTTGTATGAAGTTTCTTTGAATAAAGAGACTTTTTTGATCTTAAATTTGTGATCAGATCTATACCTGTGTTTAAAACTATATACAAATCCTAGTTCTCTATATGTCTTGGTCAATAAATATGAGGTATGTTTTTACTTGCACAGAACCGGTGCTTTTGGTGACCTACTTTAATCATTACAATGGGTGATTTTACACCTTCAAATGCCCACAAGACCCAGGACTGAACTGCTGCATAAGATAAGATGCTATTTAGGCAAGCCATTTTCCCAAGTAGCAGTAGAGCAGGGTTTCCTGCAATGCCTGTCATTTGTGAAGAATTTGACTGTGTCATCTGTCTGTACCCTGCATGATGAAGATAAACACCAGTCTGTGCATTTATCCACTATATGGATACTTCTTGATGTGAAGCTATAGGCTACCATCTTCTGCTCTAAATACAATCAGGATCTCTTGACGTTACTGTTTCTTTGCTTTTCCAATGTATCTCAGTGTTATTATTTACCCCCTACAAGCACAGAAATTATGTATGTAATTATAACATGCTTCCTCCTCGCTCTGTTGCTGTCACAGATCTTAGCATTAGTCACACAGAAAAGGATGTTATTACTTAACAGATGTTGCCCCCTAGCAGATATCAAAGAATTACAGGCTATGCCTGTCAGGAGCTAGCTTTTGTCTAATAAAAATCTGCCAAATTCACAAAGAGTTTAAGCTATTGTTTATTGAGACTGAAAATAAGAAAAAATAGCCTATGAATAATTTCTCCAA
This sequence comes from Turnix velox, assembly GCA_013400935.1. NCBI lineage: Eukaryota > Metazoa > Chordata > Aves > Charadriiformes > Turnicidae > Turnix > Turnix velox. The sequence goes on from VZTY01015455.1 coordinate 262,534, forward strand.
AGATCTTAATGTATACACTCAAGAAAAGAGAGATGCTATTAAGCACTTATTTTTGCCATGATTTGACTGTCTCCTAAACACTGAGGTACAGACACAGGGAGGGTCTGGGTATGTGGAGGCTTTTATTTCCCCAGATGCTCAGTGCAGTTAAGCTACAGCTGGCAGCTCTCATAGAGGGCCCAGCTCGTGGAATCAGTTAAGTCCATCAGGCCCAGATTTTATTGAGATTAAAAAGGAAGTAAAGAAAACAAAACCTTAGCCCTTGGAATTGTATGGATAGTCCTAATGAAAATGTGAGCCCTCACATCTCAGACTCCAGAGGGCAAGCACTTCAAAATGAATTTCAAAATACCTCAGGAAGTTTCAGTACCTTCTGGAGGATGTCCTAAGATTTTATTTAGCACTGCTATTGGAAGAATTTGAGCTTTCTGATGGTAGCCATCTGCATACCTGAGATTATTACTGCAGGTAATGTGGCAGAAAAGAGGAGGAGCAAGCAGAGGTGGGGGGAAAATTGATTAACCCTTTAACATTATTTAATTCTAATTAGAAGAGGGAGAGAGAATTAAATTCCTCCTTGTAGTATTTTCAGAAGTTGTACTGGTGAGTGTTTAATTATTTTCTTAGGACATGCATAACATTTTTTTCTTGACAATTACTTCATAAAGATGAAACAGCTGAAAGGAATATGCCTTGAATTTGTATCTTTGTCTTTATTTTTGTTTTTTTCCCTCCTCAACTTTAATTACTATTTAACAGCTGCTACTTGGGCTTTATTATCATCAGCTCTTAATTACCACTTAGTATTTATCCCACAGCATTAATAAGCCTCAAATCTTTGCTGATTGTTTAATTTTCAAATATGCTGTATTTATTAGAAAATACTACAAATGAAAGGAGCATACAGATTGTTGCAGTCCTATTTGCTGGACTGTAATCTGGGGTTCGTATTGCCTCTTGTCATCAGCTGTCAGTGCTACCTAAACTATATGGCACACTTCAGTGCTTAATGGCACTTCCAAACAACACAAGAGCTGGGCAATAACCTCTTCATCATCACCAGAAAAAAACAGCCACAGATGACACTGCAAACAAATCTCCTGTCACGTATGGTGGAGATGGTGCTAAGTTAGCCCAAGTTTTATGAGTTTGCTGAGTTTGGTTTACTTTGCTTCTTTTGAAGTCTCAATGTTGCTATAAAATTATATCAATCCAAGGAAATTTGCTTATCTTTTTAAAATGTCTTGCTTTTATGTATTTTGGGTAAGAGAAATGAAGCACATGCAAAGTAAAGCTGATGAAAGCTTATAGATGTTGATTCCCTTTTGGGAAATCAAAAAATAAATAAATCTATGAAGTTTTATGGTTTCCAGCTACTAGCCCTAGAGGTGAGAATTACAGATACCATGCTTACAGAATTACAGAAATAGTTTTTTTAGCTGGTCCCAAATCTGGTCCTGCAATCAGAGACATTTGTGGATATTCACAATAACTGTCTTCACTGAGTAAGAGAGAGAAAGAGGCACCAGTGTGCTCCAAGAACTGCCTTTTGGCGAGGAAGTACTTTAAATACCCAATTAGCAGAACTGGCATCCACAGAAATATTAATAACAAGTAAAGAAAGATGATAATTCCCTGAATGTTTAGCTTATTTTTCATCCCGTGCCTAGAGAATCCAGGCAGGTCTCTTTATTGCTCCCTATCAGGAGGAACAAGCTGACCACCACTCTTCACCACGGAGCAACTCACCACAACAGCATCCTTGCTGTTACTTACCACAGCAGCTCCCCTGCAAGGAAATCCATATGAATGTCTGAACACTCAAACAACTTGCAGAGTTGCTGTCTGCATTTCATAGCTCAGCAGAGGACATCTCCTCTCCTCTCATCCCTGCCTTCAGTGCTGCGGAAGGATGAAGTCACACCTGGGTGAAGTCCCTTTCTGCAGCCAAGGTTAGTGCTGGTTGGCTGGCAGCAACAGGATCCTGGAGGTTGCAGCACAGTAGCTCAGATGGGGAGCAAGACCCACTGGCACAGGTTTCTTCTACACCCAGCTAAGCCCTTGGCACTGCTCAAAGTTCAGAAGATCTACTCTCTGGAGAGACAGCAAGTCTAGTCCATGGGTCTAAGCTAAGACCATTCAAGTGTATATCCATTTACACACCTAGATTTTCTTTGATTCTTATTTCTCATGCACGGAAGAATGGATGTTTTACTCTTCACCAAGCTTTTCAGGAATTTCTCCCATATAAAGTGTTTGCTTCCACAGAGAAACTCTTTTCTATGCACAATGAATATTGAGACATTATATAATGTCTATTTTACAGGTCCCTCAATTTTTAACAGCAAATGCATTGTTAGTAAGTTTAATAATGCCATTAATAACGCTCATATTCACAGGAATGAATAAACTACATAAAATATATCACTAGGAGAAATTACTGTGCTAATTTATCAACACACTATAGCAACATAAAGCCATTCTGGACGTGCACATAGCTGAGTAACTTAGAAAATCTGTCTACCCCTCATTATAAGCAAAGCAAACTACTGCTGAACTCATGAAGTGGGATTTTTGTTTATATTTAAAATTACTACAGAATAATCAAGCTCTTTCTTAACTGATAATCACTCCTCTAATCTACTAATTATTCCAACTTCACAATAGACAGAGTACTTTGTAGTCTGATATTTTGAAATTGCTTTCATGTTCAATTACTTGTAATTATACAAACAAGTCTAAAATTGATGATCTGTGCACATAATTATAGATTCTGCAACTCAGCATAAGCAAATAAAGGAAACTACCCCTATTATGACAACACAGTTTCTAATAGTCAGGCACAGCAAATTTAATTGGAGTAAAGGGTGGATGGTACTATTATGTAATTAGTAACAAAAATGTTATTTCAGGATAATTAAAAGATAATGTGGGAGCTCACTTTCAGAGCAGTATTTTTTTAAGTTATGTTGAAGGAGCCCTACCAAATTCCAAAACTGAGCATGTTAAGTTGAACATTCTCTTCCTTAAGGATAGCTAAAATATTGTGACAAAATGATGAGTAGAGCACAACTGATAAAGTGACTACTGGTGGCATCATAACTATTAGAAACCCATTTCATGTTCTTTCCTTTTTTTTTGTTGTTCATTTTATCAAACTGACAGAGAAAGGCTGAGTTTACACTAACGAAGGTCCCAAGGATGAACCAATGAGGACAACTCCGTTGTCTTTCTCAACAATACATCTGCCTCTTATGAGAGAGACAATTATTTCAAATATTCTTTAAAAAATGATACTACCAGAGAGACTTAAAACCACAAGAAATGTAAGAAGAGAACAGGTACTGTCGAAGGCACATGCAGATGGTACTAGAAAGAGAAATTCACAGGCCAGTGTGAGGAGATAAATCCAAGTTCAATACAACCTCTAACAGGCATCTTCACAATGATCGTTTCTCTATGAGAATTTATTTTCTAGGGTATAAAGTGAGTTACTGGGCTATGACTTGCAATCTTCCCAGAAGGAAAATTGTCATTACAGAAAAGTTTAACAATTGTCACTTGAGTAATGAGACTTGGTATACCAAGCAATTCAGTGAGTTGTCCACAATTTTAATATGCTTTTATAAGGGATCCTTTCACATTCAAGTTTTGACCTGCACTTACTATCTTAACAAAACTGCCATTGACTTTAACGGTGCAGGATCAGAGCCCATGGACAAGACAAATGGACTTGATTAAATCTTATTTTATGGATCATTAAAGCATCGAGAAACTAACTGATCTTTTCTTTTCCTACATTACCAAGCCTTCTGGTAAAGAAAAAAATTGCTTTTTGAATTAGAGTCATAAATTACTCACTACATCATCTTTCTACAGAGAGAGGCACACTTCTCTTTTATCTGAACAGAATGGTAGCAGAAATTAGATTCCCATTAACACTAACTCATCTGCTAATAGAAAAAAAGTACCTCTTTGTAGCTTTTTATGGATGTTATGCAGGTAATTCTTTAAAATTAGGACTCTCAAATCACAAGATAGATTTAATTTTAAACTCTTTTCCCTCTGTATTATTGAAAAACAATTTCCTACCCCTTACATCAGTCAGAAAATATTGGAGGACAGGGCTAGAGGAACCCAAGCGAGGGAAACCGAGTTCTCTCTCTGCCTTCAAAGGGCTCACTGGCTTCTAAGGAAGTAGAGAGCTGTGCTGGGGGAAGACACACAACTGGACAGAGATGACCCTAGGATAGTTGCTATGAGTGAGATGTCATTTAACAGCTTAACTAAGACAATGGCTTTCTGCTGCCAAAGGCATCCACCTTTTTCCTCCTTCTTGTCCCTTGAGGGCAACTCACTGGTGCTGTTTGCCCTGCACATCTAATTAATCTGTAAAAAATTAGTGCTACAATAACAAAAATTAATAGCTTACAAATAGCCAAGGTATCACAAAAGTAGCGAGCAGGGCCTCATGTCTGAGAGCTGAAAATAAAGAAGAGTGGCAATAGGGAGAGCTTGGGTGAAGAAGAGTCATTAGATAAGCTCTGCAGCAGCACAAAGCCTCCCCCTGTTATGTGATGCTCTGCCTCACTTCATCTATAAAAAAAGAGAGCAGTTTTGCTGCAGGACATTGTATTACACTGGGATGAGCTTAACCAAACAATACATTTACAATAAAAATAATTACACCATGATAAAAGTGAGAAGGCCTGGAAAATTAGAGCTTAAGAGCCACTAAGAGCAAGCAGTCATTCTCGTGTGCAATGTCTAGCCTGACCACAAGATGGAGTTGGAGTTTAAAAATTAAACAAGTCTGACTGGATAGAAACTACTAATGTGCAGTCATTGCTAATGCTTTCTAATTGACAAGTGAGGGTTATTATCAGCATGGGGATTTCTTAGCTTCTTGCTTTCTGCTCGGCAGCATGGAACGCAATCACTACAAGGTAAACATTGTTCTGACACATCGCAGTGGGATTTCATTTGGGGTGGAATAAAGGACTGCAGTGCTGTGTCAGGAGCAGCCTTTGATTCCTGCCTTGGATTCTGGACCAATACAGCACAACAAGGTGCAATCAGTTATTTTTCTCCCCTCCCAGCTCCGGGGGATGATTATTCTTGAAATAATTGTTAGATAAGAAAAGCAAAGATCTGCTTATACGTGAATGTTTCAAATCTGTACTAGAAATACAAAAGCAGTTCATGAGGAATTAGTAAAAAAGTTGCCCTGCACAGAATTGAACACCATGATTATTACTGTGCACATCACCTTTAACAAACAGAAAGGATCTGCAGAGGGAGTAAGTTTCCCTTTTTTATATCCTTTTTGTGCAAGATGAAAGCTCGGTGTTAGAGTGGGAACAGCCTACAGTGCTGTGGGTTAGTTCCTTCAGAAGCAGTACAAGATTTTCTTCTTAGCCAGAAATCTAAGGACTCCACAGTCTAAATAGCGAGGTTTCCTTACATGCAGGAAGGACATCTTAGTGCCCATGGTTAATGGAGTGGGAAAAAGATAGATTAAAATTAAGTTTCGTGTGCTCTAATTTATCAGGGTGATTTCCCAAGGATGTACAGGCTGTCTTCCAAAACCACACAACCACGAGTGCTTCCTTGGTGTTAGCTCTACACCTCCTGCATGTGTCCTAACGCCACAGTGAGAATAGACATCCCTCAGTTTCCTGCATTTCCAGGAAATCCAGGCATGTTTTCCTCATTGTCAGTGAAAACAAGTGGCATAGCAGTCAGATAAAATTGCTTTAGGACATGCACAGTTCTTCCTCATGGGACAACTGAGTTGTAATTCTAAATGTTTCTCTAAGCTGGACAGTGATATAGATGCTAGCAGAAAGTTGGTAAATTTTTTTCCTCATGTAATTTCATTTCTCCTATAGTCAAAAGTAAACATAATCAGAAAATAGCTTGCAAGTCATTAAGGATAACAAGTTGTAAAATATTAATGCAAGTCTTCGGTAATACTAAAAAAAAAAAAAACCCAGGCAAAAAACAGGTTCCCAGTATTAGAAAACAAATATAATTACACACAATGTGTATGTTTCTAAGCATACACACTGCTATAACACAGAGCACAAAGGGCGCTTGTTTTTTCTGGTGAGAGATGACAACACTTCCCTCGTTATTTACAATATGGATAGTCTTGGTTCAGTTTCAAGGATTAGTTTTGAACTCAAATCAACTGGCTGCAGTATCCTCCTTTACCACACTCTGATGCCTCACCTCTACCCTGGGATGCCGACTCTTCTGCAAGCCATTGGCAAGCACTACCCTGGCTGCTGGCCAAATGAAAAGCCACACTCAAATTCTTTGCAAGTTTATTTGTTTTATGCTCTTCCTGGTGAGAAGAGGTTTCATGTAGCAGCCCACAGAATCCCCTAGCAAGATCTTCAGCTGGTGGATTCTGTGGGCTGCTACATGAAACCATTTAACAGATTAATGCATATTCCCTTTTTCCAAGAAAAAAAATTACTTTAAAAGCTCAGGCAGCTGCAACATGCTCTTCTAATCATGTTTATTGTGACAGGGTAGACTCTCCTTTGCTATTAAAAGCAAAATACACAGTTTTTGCATATAGGTGCGGATAATAATGCAGACTGAGACACATCAATCATAGTCCACATTAACCACCTTATTTGACATCCCTGAATCTGCCATCACTCATAGTGGGGGAAACAACAAGTCTTTCCCCTCCTGACCAAATCTAGTGCCTAATTAATTAATTTAATTCCCTTACAACAGAACTATATCCTGACAGAAGGCTTCAAGCTTGAAGGTGTCTCAGGAAAGAAAGTACAGAACACTGAAATGCTCCATGTAAGTGCTCAAAAGCTTCCCCAAATCACCTGAACCTTCAGTGTGAGAAAATGACTACAAGCTGTTTTTCTTTTTACCAAAATCAAAACATAAAAGTGATTCATAAAAGATTCAGCTCAAATCTTGGCTAATGGTTTGAATTGAGGCTTCTGTAACTAATTTTCCTATTTGTTATGTAAGAATTCAGAACAGATCATCATTATAGCTGTTCTAATTGTAACTTACAGTCTTTAATCTCCGAGCCCTTCAAAAGAAGTTTGATGTACTGCATTTAAGAGCCAGGTGCCAAGACAAAAGGTGAGGGAGGGAGATGGGGGTGAAGAAGAGGAAGGAAGTAAAAGAGAAACTCAACTTTTTTAACAAAAAGCATGAGTCTGAAGATCATGTCTATCAAAATAAGGCTGGATTTGATGTAAAAGTTTTCTGCAGAATTGAGATAATCAGAAATCTGAATTCCATTGATCTCCCTGCCAGGGCACAGCACACATTTTGCATGGAAGATGTGTTTCTCTATGAGAAATAAGGCCAACTCACACTCACTCAACAGGCAATGGAGATTTTGCTATGGATGAAAGAGGTGAAGAATTAAGCCATTACTGAACTGAAAGACAAGGGGGGAAAAAAAGCAATGGCCATCAAACTGGTAAGCCAGACGTACATATAATTTAGTATCAAGAATTTTGTGGGGTTTTTGGTTCAATTTACCTTTACAAGTCATGGCAGGATGTTGGACACTGTAAATATAGTACCCCATGTTTTACAAACCCATACAAATGAGTATTAAAAAGTACTGTATATCTGTAAAAGTAAAATGGGAGATTATTTGGTGGGCAAGGAATATGAGCTAGAAAGGTCCCATTTAGTTCTGAATGTCATTAAATGTTAAGAATTTTCAGATCACACAATCACAGAATGACCGGGGTTGGAAGGGACCTCAGGGATCATGTAGTTCCAACCCCCCTGCCTAGCAGGGCCACCAGACAAACACATTTACTAGATCAGGTTGCCCAGGGCCCCATCCAACCTGGCCTTGAACACCTCCAAGGACGGGGCATCCACAACCTCCCTCGGCAGCCTGTTCCAGGACCTAACCACTCTCCTAGTAAAGAACTTCCCCCTAACATCCAACCTAAATCTTCCCTTCTTCAACTTGGATCCATTTCCCCTAATTCTGCTATTGTCAGCCCTTTCAAAGAGTTTACTCCCTTCCTAGGTGCAGATCTGGCTTCTCACTTTGATTCTGAGATATACAGCTTTTATTTCCCAGGACAGCTCATTGCAAGAAAAAAACAACCCAAAAACCATCAGTGGAAAAGTAATTAATTCAAAGTTAATCTGATCTAGATGCAGTGTATACTTCTAAACATGCAAATCAAAGTCTTATGTAGTATAAGATAATGAGTCTTTTATTTATTGTAATCCCACAGAAATATTTATTGTAACTCAGTAACACCATGAAAAACAGCGTGACTTGATGCATCCTCTTAGCATAAGCACTAATGAAAAGCATATAAAATAAGCCTCAAGTATTTAGATTTGACTGTCTCACTTTCCATTTCTTCCAATACATGGCAAATACAGAGCACTTCTTAGATATGGATGTCATAGATTATTACATTTAAGCTCTGTGCCCTAAGGTGTATTTGCTGATAGCTTGTCGATCCCTGAAGCTACAGTTTCAGTCCTGATATGAGACCATGTGTCAGGAAGGGGTCATAATTTTCTCTTCTGTGAAAATCTAAAGCTAGAGATACAAACTATAGATTTTTTTTTTTGTTGACAGACTCTTTTACCTGTTTTACTTCTCAGCAAGAAACAAAACTAGGAATTGCTGCCTGTTGCATTCAAAACAAAAATAAAGATGTCCTCAAAGCCATTATTAAATATTAACTAAATAAGGAGGATATGAGCACCAACAATAGACTCACATAATCACCTGAAATTCCTGGTTTGTTTCACTTGGCTAAGAACATAGTCTAATTGATGTAGTTATTATATCTCCCACAAAATGGGGAAAACATCAGAATTACAGAAGTATAGAATTGCATGGGGGGAAGATCTGGCTTTGTGTGGGATTTTAGGGAGAAGCCACAAACTGTTTTAACAACTAATGCCGTTTATACAGAGTATGAAGAACAGAGAACTCAGTCATCCATAAAGGCCTACAGCCCAGGGAACTTTCCCTGTCAAGCCATATAAATGAGGGTGACCTGAAGCAAGTGTTCCTGGATAGCATGCTTTTTCCCCAGTCTACTTATATTTTGTCCCTTTTTCATTTGTCCTGATTATGCTTGCCAATGGGAACAGGTTGCCCAGAGAGGTGGTGGAAGCTCCTTCCCTGAAGACATTCAAGGCCAGACTTGAGGGTCTGAGCAACCTGATCTAGTGCAGGATGTCCCTGCTCACTGCAGGGATTTGGACTACATGACCCTTGAAGGTCCCTTCCAACTCCAAGATTAGATGATTTAAATAAAATCAGGTTTTGTTAATAAGACTGACATTTAGCCCTTCATGCTATTGATGCTTCTGAAAATTTAATTCATGAGAGTGTAATGTGAGCAAGATAACTGACTCTCTAGCATTGGATGCTACCATATAGTTATAAAAAAAGGCTCCGATTCTTGGGAATTCTCTGCAGAAGCAAATTACAGGACCCTATGAGCTAGATGAGGCTGAGGAGAACAATACATTCTCTGCAGACTACAGAGCTCTACAATCAAAGGGGATGAAATTAAGGGAGACTCTTAAACAGGAGAATTTTGTGAGTAGTCACCAATTTTCCTTGCTTCTTGCCAAAAGTAAGGACTCATTTACTTAATATTTATAAAATGAGATGTCACACAGAAAAGGCATATTTATAGAATTGAGTTTCAGATTTTAAAAATGTGATTTAACAGCAAGATTTCATATATTCCAGGTTCTTTCATCACACAGAGATACATGGACTAATTCAGAGGAAGGCATATAGTTATAATGAGAACAGCATGTAAAGATGGCCTAAGCAAATACCTTCATTAGCAACTGAGTGATTTGAAAGAGATTTTCAAAGACAGACCAAAAAAAAAGGGAATTCTCAAATAAAGCAAACCCCAACACAGACCATGTCTAAAAGGCCTTGCTAGTGAGGGACGAGCAGATTAATCAATTTTCCTCCTTCTCTGGATGTCAGCAAGCAGCATTAGAACATCTGTGAGTGCAGGCAGAAGTCAGTAGCACATAGTGTCTCTGACTACCAGTGATACAGAGGGACCGCCAAAATGGGTCTCACTGGTGAGGGAGACATGTGAACCTGCTGGCAGGGGGCTGGTGTGAACAGAAAAGTGAAAATTAAGAAAACAAAACAGATTCCAAACTACTCTAAGAAAATTTCTCCCTCAAACCCAGAAGGCTGATGTGAGAGAAAAGAGAGTCATAGCATGAAGTGTGAAAAACAAGAAAAAATGCAGATGAAAAGGAAGAAATAACTGCTTAAAGACAGGAAATAGAGGGATTATTTGCCTCTGCAGAGAATAAATAAGGAGCTCAACCCACATCACACAGGAATTAGCTACACTGCATAGTAGAATAGGACTATGAAAGCATTGGAGATCTTTCCTAATTGTTTTGTTGAGGACAGAATACATATCAATTTTTAGCTCTTGGAGGTAGAACAGTATGTTGGTGCGTAGAGGCACTCTGTGATTGGCACTGCAGAGGCACATTATAACACTGTCTGTACACACAAGCGTTCACAGGACAACTGCAAAGCTAAGATACAGTGTGCAGATACGGAAAGCAACCGTGGATAGCATGCCCAAAATAAACACTATGAATTTCACACTGAGAAGAGACTATGTTCCCCCATTGCACCCACATGCATCCCCAAACAGCTGATTGCTGGCAAGAATTTTCTGAGCCCCAAGCATAAGATTAAGTTGGAGAGAGAAATCTGAGGGAGGAAAGCACTAATAATATTTGCAAAGTTTTGCAGAAAGCCCTCCTATAACACAACAATGGGAGGAGGCATTTGCTAGGAGATGGGACAGATGAGAGAGGAAGTGTGGCTGCAGACTGCAGCTATGGGAACAGCATTTGCAAAAGCAGGCAGGCACAGAGGATGGAAATCCAGAGAGCTTCTCCCAGGTCTGCCCCCACATTTCTGTCTGGTGTTGCTTCCTTCTTTCCTGGCTGGTTGTCCCTCTCCATTTCCGCTCCTCCCTTTGCTCACCTTTCCTTGCCAAAGCAGGGGAGCTTACTGTTAAACCTAAGCAGCCTGACAACGCAAAATAAAGTGTATTTTAATTGGAATGATTTTTGATGTACTCACACCCACTCCCATTAACACCATTATGATGTTCACTGTACATTCTTCCTCTCTGTATTCCTCTTCACCCTCTTTACACTGGAAGCTCTTTGGGTTATTCAGCTTTGCAAGTGCTGACCACACATTAGACACCTTTTTCATGGCTTCTGTGCACACAGCTGATAACACATTGAAAAAAATACTTTTCTGAGAGAGGTCAATGGCTTGATAGAACCTAGAAGGTAGCTCCAAAATGAGAGAACTTCCTGAGCAGAAAGGATCCAAAGATTCAACGGCAGTGTAGGAAAACTGACCTAGGAAAGGAGGTTTTTTCTTTGCTACAGGAAAGAAGTAGCAGATGGTCAAGACAGCATTTTGAAGTATGAAGGTGCAGAAGCAAAGATAGAAGACAAGACAGAATTTTATTGGCTCAAAAATTAAAACCCCCTCGAAGAAATACTCTAGGGTCACATTCATCAGGATGTAGACAAAGAAATTTGTAATTCTCTATTTAAAAAAAGGGACTTTCTTTTTAATAGAGGAATTTTTCTAATTCTCTTCAATATCGGGAATAAAATAATAGAGGGGAAAAGAATAATTCAGCAACTTGTGCACAGACAAATAAATTTGAGTAATTTAAACATGCAGCATAAAACCATGATGACTTGTCGGGGTATTTGTTGTGCTAAGTGCTTGGTAGGCTGTCCAGGCCCAAGACAGACCATTACTGTTACCATGAGCCTACTTAACCCTTTCAAATATTTTCTTAAAGATGGGGGGAGGAGGAGGTTTGTGACATTGCCAAATATTTGTATGATTTGATCCAAGCTAGTGTGTGGATCTACTGAATTAAAAATACTTCAAAACAAAACAACAACAGAACAACAACTAGGGGAAAACATCTGATTCAATTAGCCAGAAAGAGCAGTGGTTACTTTATCTTGTGAGCAATAATTATTGCATTTCAGAAGGACAGCAGGGCAGATATGTGACTGGTGTCATAAAAAAGAATTGGTGAGACAGACTTCTGCAATTGTCCCTGACTTTAAACCAGATAGTGTGCTTCAACATTTCCATAAACTGACATTTCTAAAGATGGGAAATGTTTAAAGAGGAAAGAAAAATCCTTCTAATGACTCTTGTGCATAAACCCAAAAACCTTATGTCTGCACCTACAATATCCCAGCCCTCCCCTGCAGTCAGTGACTCTGGTGGCAAAACCAAACAGACTTCAAATGCCAGGCACAGGAGGTAAAAATAGAAGCGTTTCACACTTCAAGATACAATTAATTTTGAAGGATGTACAGCTCTCCTGAACAGTCATTCTGCCAATCAGGCTACCTAAGAACATAAACAAGATCCAATCATTACAGTTTTCAACTTTGTGATCAAATTTTTTGCACAATGAAAACCTCTACTAAATCTTGTTAAACTGAAAAAAAAACATAGTTGAAAAAAAATTATTTTTACAGGAAAGTTTCTGTCATCTTGCAAGGTGAACTCTGGGATCACAATGTGAAACTATGGGTTTCAACAACAGTTTTAACTCAGCCTTTTTGTATCTCCTGAACTCCCTATTTAGTCTCCATTAGTATTTCAATTCTGGGTTGCAGATAAGTGTATATTTGTATTTGCATTTATAAATAAGGGTTATTTAAATCACTGATGAACCTGCTGTAGAAATGACAGGGAGTCTCTCCTCTCTCTCTCTTTTTTTTTTAATAAGGATCAAAACCCTCAAACCAGCATCACAGGAAGTGCTTTACATTTCAGTAGCAGTTTCAGCAGTGAAGTTAAAATTCAGAACTAACAGAGAGAATAAACCACTACCTTCAGGAAATCCTTTATTTGAGCAGCTCAGAAAGCAGACAACAAAGCCCGTGTCACTGTTCCCAGGGAGGAACAGTTCCCAGAGGTGGCTGGGACTCTATTGGCTTTTCTATGTGCTATGTAGACCCAAAAATGGTTAACAATTTTGATAAAAACATTTTTCACTGTTAATGCAGGAGAAAGTTCCATGGCCTTCCTTCAATACGTTTTGAAGATGCTGCAACAGGCTATATGTACTTTTTAATTAGAAACAAATATATCTATTTTGCCTGTCAAAGCTCAGGGTAATCTTGCTACATTTTCTACTTTTATGTAATCAGCTATCCTTAAATTTGTACTGCATTTGGTAGTAAGCTGTGGAACAGAATAATTGTAGCCTCCATGAATGATGAAGAGTGGGAGTAATAAGGAAGATGAAGGGAGACCTGATATATTACAGGTATAATGCAAATTAGACTTCTGACTGAAAAATAGGAGTAGGAGGAAAAGAACAGAAACCCTACTGATGTTTCTGAGCCAGGAGGCCATAGAAGTCTCACAGTTATTGAAAATTATGTTTTCTGTGGAAAAAGTTACCTCCTGAGCTGTTTATGTACGTGCAGACTGCTCATTCCTGCTTTTCTCAGGTTGGCACAAGATTTGACCACTAAATGTAGGTGGAGTTGATCTCAAGCTCTAGCTACTGGATACTTACATTTATAGAAGTGCCCGAGTCTGCCAGGCACACATGCTGAGAGTAAGCAGCAAATTCCTGCTGTGACAGTCAGCATGATGGATACTTGTACACAGTGGAAGGCCACAGGAATTTCTCTGTTAGGAAGCTACAAGTGAGGTTGTTTTCATCCTGTTGCTTGAAAACTGATCATGAGAATAATAAATCTCTGATTACATATCCTGAAGTACCCTGTGTACCTCCATCAATCCATCAATGTTGGCCAGAGCCCAGCACGAGATTAGATGGAGAATAAAAGACTGTTGTGAAGGAAGGCATTTAGGATGTGGATCTAGGGATCCATCACTAAGAGATAAGTTATTCAAGTTTTGCAAAAGCAGCTGTTCTGCAAAATGCTAGTTTTGATGTTTCATAGATGCTCTAGTTACTTGTGATGGCAGTAAAATGACAACAGTACTAGCAAAGTCTTAAGCCCTGAGGTTACACCCTGTGCTGATAGTTTCAAATATGCTGCCCTCAGTCAAGCACTGAAAAGTTCTGATAACTTTTTAACTCTTATCTTGCTGTACTAACAAACTTCTATAAAACACCTCATTGCCTGAAAGCAAACATATTAACCTAAAATAGAAAATCTCTACACCTCAGCATTTTCTTAAAGAGGAATTTGAAAGGCTTCATAATACAAAGAAACACATAACAATAGAAAGATTATTGCAATTTGTTAGTAGATAAGGCTTGGTTATTTGATGAAACCACTCAGAAATGAGCAGTTTGAAAAAGACAGATAGGTACACATGATTATCAACTGTGATACAGACAATGGTGGAGTGATTAAGCAGTAGGGATGTTAAATCTTGAAAGATTTAGCTCTTTAGACCATCAAGAAGTTTATTTCAGCCCACCCACACTTCATCGTGCAACAGCATTATGCAAGAAAGAAGGAGGAGTGTGCACGCAGGGACGAGGGGGAAAAGTGTGGATGTGGGTGTGTGTGTGCCAGTTCTTCCGAGTTTCACTTGGGTGTGAAGTATTGCAAAAAACAGCTTTTTCTCAAGCCATGTTCATGCATTTGCACTCTAGCCTAGAAACTTGAAAGAAAAGGGAGGAAATTAAGTAATTGGAGAACTTCAACAAATAGTGGGTTGGTGGAAATAATGGTAAAGCAGCTTTGCAATACCAACAGCAGCATAGAGGCCATGAGGAACATACAGCAAAAGGAATTTAACTAATATGACATCTGGTGTATCTTGCAGCAGCCTAAGGAGTCACAGTAAAACATGCATCACCTGTGCACAATGCCAGCAATGTCTTAGATGCACCATGCCTTTCACAAGCAAACATCTGTCTAGCTTGTGCTCACATCTTAACCTGAAACTTAAAGCTGACTTATGTCTAAAACATGAGTAAATGTTATCAGAAGGATAAATTAGATTCTGACTTCTCTAGTTAAGCTTCCAGCAAGAGTGACAGCGAAAATGCAAAACCGTAAGGAGACAACATGAGTCTCTTGATTGGAATTGCAGATTAATTTTGAGAGTGGCCTTCTAAAAGAATGTCTAATGGAAACAACTATTGTCCCCAAACATCAAACATCAAAGTCAGGGGAGAGAGAGCCATAGTTCAAAACACATTTAGTTGATAGTGATGGGCCTTCACAGGTGAATACCTTATCCCTGCATTATGCTTGACTGGTCTGGTTTTGCCACAGCCGTATTTTCCTTGGCTGTATGAGAAATGCATGCCTCAGGGAAAAAAACAACAAGCAAACCCACAAATGTTAAGTTTTCAGAATGTGAAAAGCTAGTGCATATCTTTTGGCTTTAGTCTGGAAGCTTATTACATCTTTGTGGCATTGCTCTTTTCAAGACTGTATGAAAGGTCCAGATAGATTGTAGTCTCAACTGAAGGTGAAAGAAGTAAATGTATATACATAATCTCACAACTATTTCACTGACATCCCTCTTGCATGAAACAGGCTATTACCTGGTAACCAACCTGTATACAAGCAAACAGGCCTCTAGTGGCTCCTTTTTTTCACATACCCTTGTGAAGAGAATGTGCAAAAACACTCATTAATGAAATTTGCAGAGGGTCCTGTACTTGGCATTACTTACTGCCCACCATAGATTAATACTGCTCTGCTGGACAAAAAAACCAAAAAACAAAAAACAAGCAAACCTTAGCCTTGAGTAGGGTAAATTTTTTGCAACAAGAATTACAGGTTTTACATACCAAATTTAATACATCTGCACTGAGATGAGCAGGCAGTTTTCCTAACTAGTTCTTACAACCTGCATGAAATCACTAGGAGCATGTTAGCACTTTCTCAGCAATCTGGAAAGTGGAATGAAAGCACTTATAGTTTACATCGTGCAAAATGCTAAATTGAAATTTTTTGAAAGTGCCTATGAAAATAAAGGTTCAAGTTAGTGTACAGAAGACAGATACACAAGTAGGAAGTAGCAGCACATGATCTATCTCAGAGAAAAGAGTATGGTACAATAGTCTTGCAAGAATATGCTATAATGCCATTGCAAGAGTATTCTGCAATAGCATTACTGAGCTGCAGTTGAAACTGTTCCAGTTTAGTGGCCTCATTAGGTACCTGTTGTGGAAATGGAAGAATCAGCACATCATCCAGCAGCCACTGAACTCACTTAGGCAACTAACCTTTAAGTGCTTCCTGTGAAGCACTTCCTGTGAAAGACAAGAACTCTGGTGCATCTCACGTTCAGGTGCCAAGAGCTCCTTGTGCAGAGCAGATGGAAAAGAGATACCTATGTCAGGGCTGTGATTTTTGCCTGGCAGCATGGTACACATAGGCTGCAGCAGCAGGACTGGATTTCTCTTACAGATGTTTTCTTAAAGAGCTTGACTGAGTGGAAATTCTATCTGCAAAGACCCATATGCACGCTGTGACCTGTTACGGCATCACAACTCTAATTTATATTCCATGCATACAAAATTAACACAATTCTTCTACATCCCTTTTAATTTTACTGTGACAGATTCTCTCATTTATCATCATCATGTTGTTTTGAAAGTCTTGAAGGTGCTAGCCAAAATTATAAATCCTTAGTATCCAGTTTTCAAACACCACTGATCATTCAGGTAGTTAACTGATGTATTGCTTTCCACCCATTTCTCTTTTTATTTTCAATGCACAAGATTAGTAATTATTGACATCCTTTATGTGGGCAAGAGGACTTGGCTGTCTCTTTAGTACTTGCCAGTGATTCACTGATGTAAGAGGAAGAAAAAAACACTGAAATGGCAAGAAGAGGCATTGGCAGCCTCTGTAAAACAGCTGACTTTACATGCAAGCAAAGGGCTGAAATCATTCTCACTGAGCCCAGAGGAACAGCGGGGGCAAATCTGACTCATTGAGTAGCTTGGAGCACATTGCTGCCCATTTTCCAACCTGGGTATCCTATGGGTTAACCTCCTGGGCAAACACAACACCCTGATCATGGGGCAGGATCACAAGATAGCCAGGACTGCTAGGGAAATAGCATTAAATACATGAGGGGGAAGGAGTAACATAGGTACTGGTAAGGAAAGCAGCCTAACTGGGATCTCAAAGTTATAACCAATGTCTCTGCCATCCTGCGGCTTATGCTCCCAATGCTAGAGGAGAACAAGAATGGGAAAAACCTAAGGGGGAAGGACCAATTCAGAGAAAAGAGAGATACATATTTGAAGCATTTCTGAGCAATATCATAAGCCAAATTTATTCAAGCCACTAGGATTCATGATAGTTTCCTTATTGATGAGACCCTTATTTCAGTCTTCTTGAAATGTAGTTCATTACTTCAAGAGAAAGCCTGACTAGTCTGAGATGCTCCTACAAGGTACTTCAAAAGCATATGTCTCCAGATTTTAGAAGTGTGTGCTTATGGCTTTCTTCACTTAACTTTGCTTGCCAGCCATTCTTGACAACTATAAACAGTCAGTCATACTATTAATAATAACATCTATCTCTCATATTATTAATACCCATCTCTCGTGCCATACCAGGCTTCTCTAATACACATTAAAAGATGCATCAGCTTGTTTTGAAAATAGGCAGCTTCTCTACACAATATTCAGGGTTCTAATTACAAAGATCAGCAGTGAGAAAGGATTGAATCAGAATCAGGTATTTCATCTATTGTATCAGGTAGAATCTGCCTCTGTCCATAAAATCTTCTCATCAGGATACAAAACACTGCAGTTTCTTATCATCACCTTTCTTATGAAAAAAATCACAAAACATTTGATATTTATTTGTGGTCTGATTCAATAGGTTAGTGAAGTCGCTTCCCATTGTTTCCCATGCCTATTCACCCTACAGCTAAATGCCCTCATTATACAAGGTGACCTAGCTGATAAAATGTAGATCCCAGCTCACTCCACAGTTACAATCAAAGCTCAAATCCCCAGCTGAGGCTAACATGCACAACACAGCCTAAATAAGAAGAAAGGCAAGCATTAACAGAGAAAGTGGTAGTTAAATACAGTACAGCACATGTTTGCCCCAGGGATAAAAATTCATAGTCAGATGTTAAAGTTTTTACCTTGGAACACAAATGTATTGTTAAAATTCTCTTTAAGAAAACATAAAATATGCATTTGATTGATTGTTTTTAATTTTATACATGCCTATTGGTAATGCAGCTTGTGATATGTCTTTCTGAATGAGACTTTTGGAGCAATGGGTTCTTACATTGATAAAGGAGAAGAGAAGGTCTGTGGACCTGAAAGCTTTTCTGTTTCTCTCTACTATTTCTCCTTATCTAATAAAATTATTTTTGATGAAAATCTTGGGTACTGGATCTCTTGGCATGGAAAAAACAAAGTGCTATTAGTGACAGACTATGCTTTAACCATAGTTCTGTCAATCTGAAGTCACATCAAAACAAAAGGGAAGATGTCACTGATTGTCCATAAAGTTATGAAAACAAGACAGTTGAATCTATCTTGAATCTTTGTAAAATGTATTATGAGAATACAATTTAATCAAACTTCATAGCCAAGGAGAACATCAGAACATGCCACTATTTCCTTTTCTTTCTAGTAAGACTGTATATTAAAGCAAAAAATATTTCAAAAAAGTGTGTACTATTATATTGAAATTGTGTTCAGGCATCAATGCCTTTTGTACTAGTTAAAAGCAACACATAATTGCATGTAACATTCTATGAAGACTGACATGTACATAAAATTTTAACAGTATGAACAATAAATTAAAAGGAGCAAAATTCAAAAAGATATGTTAACATTGTTCTGTTAAAACTATAGAGACCCATTAGGGTTGAGTTAGAATAAATTCTCGTACTATTAACCTTTGCATGAAAAATGTGTGCAAATTAGGAGTAAGAAAACTGTAATTCTGTTTTATAGAATGATTCTTACTACTCTGGCATTTTGCCTTCAAGCGTACCTAGCATCATTAGTTTCCCAGAAATACCAGGTAAAAAAAAGTTCATCCTAACACAAATCCCCATAATAAAATCATATGCGTGTTTACTGGTGTCAAGTTAACTTATTCTGCTTTGAATAAAATCAAATCAGGATTTATAGAAATTAAAAGATCCATATCAAAATTACATAGCAGAAGTTTCTCTTCTAGAACATTTATGTCTGAAAAACATGAACAGTGTGTGACCAGAAACTGCTAGTTCCATTTACTAAGCACAGTTAAACACTTCTTGAAGAGATGAGTTACCTTTGAACACAAAATAAGTTTTCGCAAACTTTTTTTCCCCCTCTGTCTGTAAAACACTGTTATAACTCCCACCTATCTTTAAAAAAAGAGTAGAAAACTAGAGAAAATGCTTTTGGTATAATTGCATAGTACAAGCACATCTTTTGCAATTGGCCAAAATGGTTGCATCTACATGATAACAAATGCAGCAGCATCAGAAAATAGACAGAGTAGTACAAAAGGACAATCAACGTCACAGAGCAGATTCCACATAATGAACAAATAAACAGACCAAGACCCATTAGGATCTAGAGAGATGAGCAAGGGAGAGATGGCAGGCATCCATAAAATCCTCATTAGCTTGCAGAAAGTGAATAGGAAATGACTGTTCACTGTTTCTTCTAATAGAAATAAAATGAAATCAATAAGACCAGCATGTGGCAGGATAAAAACAGCAAAAGGAGCCTTTTTTTCATGCAATGCACAGTTCAGCGGAGGAACTACTTGCTATGGGAAAAGATGCTGAGATTCTGTGCTAAAAATCTTAACAAGTTCACAACACATTCAGACAAATAAAAGGGAAAAAAATATACCTATCAGGGCTATTAAACATAGAAAAGCTTATTTGGCTCTTAAGAGTCCATAAGCTACAAATCTCTGGAGACCAGTATGGTGTAACAGGGAAGTATTATTATGTGCTTACCTCATTATTATATTCTTTCCTAAGCATGAGCTATTAGCTAGTACTAAAAAGAGATTCAGCTAAATGGACTTTCTGTCTGTGGCAGTTCGCATATTATTAAGTTAGTCATATAAAAACAATTCAAAATGCTGACATGAATCTCAATTACACTTTCATAGAGTATCTGACATGAGTAGGAGGTTAAAAACATCCTGTATATCTTGCCAATTAAAAAAATCACTAAAAATTAAGAACACGTAGTATGCATTCATTTGTAATGAAATTATGTTGACAATTACATAATGTGCATTTGTCAGCTTAGCAAAGTAACCTTAGCTTTTAGTTCAATGGCTTTATCGAGTTGTAAATCAACACATTTTGAACAGTCACACATGCCCTAACAATGCAGGCTTCTTTGGGAAAATAACTACCAAGCACCAAGGAAACAGAAAACAAAAATGAACGATTTACGTAAAAGATTTCTGCTGGCTGAATAAATAATCTATTTTAATCGTGATTTCAAATCCATCAACTCTGACTGTAAATACATTCCTTCTGTTTAGAAGCTATTTGCAAGAAATATCAATTCAAGAACTTCAGCGGATTGCCAAAAATAATACAATGTTCCTATGCACTGATTAATTATAGACAAAAATAAGAGACATCAGCACATTTTCTTCAGCAACTGTTACTGAAGTTTTTAAAAAATAAAGCAACAGTATCAACTTTGCTGCTTTTACCTGTGGACACTGGAAATGAAGTTTAACTCGACACACTCTGTATGTGTTTCCTTCTCCTTTTCCTTCCTATTAACTCAAAAATAGAATGGACAAAGCTGCCACTTGGTAGAAATACTAGTAACAGCAGTGCTTTTAGGAAGGCAAAATACCTGGGTAGCTGTCAAACCTGTAATTCTGGATAACGTGGATCCAAGTGGCTGAGGTTCATCTAATGCAGCTGGACCCATTCCTGCCAAGTTGATGTAGCTAGCTAAGGCTTTGGCTTTGGCAAAGACATGATGAATAAGGTCTCCAGAGGAAGACAACAACCTACCCTCCACTGACACCACTGACAAAATATGCCTGGGTCTTCTCTCTGAGACAAGGGACATAGACCATAGGACAGCCTCTACTTGCGTGATTCAGTTTCCTTATCCTTTTTGGAGTGCCTACAAGCAGACTGTCCAGTGGCAATGACCCCTACTCTGTAATGTCTCTAAACAAGGTCCAAAGGTTGTCTGAGTCAGCTTTTGTCAGTCATGGGCATAAGTACACAAGGAATCCTTTCAAGGATTGTTGGGGTCATGTGCTCAGAAACATCCTGTTTCAACTACTAGTATAGGTGCAGCCAGACTGAACGCAAGGAGTGAGAAAGCTGAAGAGAAAGTTTCCATTTTGTGCTGTGGGCTCCTTCAACAGGAAAACTTCAGTGATAGGGAGCAATTTCACTGAAAATCTGTCTTTGTCCTTCTTCTGCTTTGGGACCACATGGTGATTAACTCTGGATCCATTCTGGCCCCATCCTCTGCCAATTGCTGTGACATGCAGCAAAACCTAGCAAAATTTATAATCTACAGGCAAGGATAACGAGATCACTTAGTGAGAGGGAATATTTGCAAGGACAAAGGAAGCAGCTAGGTCCTCAGTTCTCTCTGATACTCAGTCGACACTGTGACCCAGCCACTAGGTAACCCAACACAACAGCAGCAAATTCTTCCCTGAAGAACATTATTCTAAGAAAACAGCCAAACATTGCTGGCACGCTTGCTAGATGAAGAGTCAATGACAAAATACTGGTGTTCTCACCTGTGGCAAAGGGGCATGGGGCTTCCTTTGGAGTGGACAATATAGAAATGATACTGACACTCTGAGAGTGTATGCAAAGTGTGTTACTCTGAGCAGTACACAAGGGACTGGCCTTGAATTTCCAGTAATTACCATTATTTTTCTTCTACTTTCATTATTGCCACCATGTTATAATATATTATTATAGTAATTATTTTATAATTGTATTACTATCATAAAGCAACCAAAACATTATAATGGTATTACATTATAATTACAGTACTATAATTATAATATTAACATGTAATATATATATATATATGTGCTGCCATCAAGCGAGACCTAGACAGGCTGGAGAGTTGGGCAGGCAGAAATTCAATGAAATATAACAAAGGCAAGTGCAGTCTTGCATCTGGGCAAGAACAACCCTATGTATCAGTATAAGCTGGGGACTGACCTGCTAGAGAGCTGTGCAGGGAAAAGGGAGCTGGGGATCCTGGTGAACAGCAGCATGACCATGACCCAGTAAGAAGGCCAATGGCATCCCAGGGTGCACTAAGTGTCAGAAAAGCTAATGAAGCATAAATACAGTCACAGAGATTTCTAACTTAAAAATATATTATTATTCTTCCACTGTGGGAGTTTTTCTATTCAGAGTGAGACACGAGGAAGCAACTTCAGAGTGGTGTTAGCCAGGTGTTAAGTAATACAATGTGGAAAGGAGAAAGGCACATGTAAGCATGACAACCAATTTTTTGGAACACTAAGTGATAAATTATCCAGACAGAACATCAAAATAGATAAGGTTGTAGATGTGGTTGCTTTTTTCCAGTGCTTTGTAGAACCAAGTGAAACATTTGTGTCCCATTCTGGAGTCCTCAACATAAGAAGGACATGGAGCTGTTGGAACGGGTCCAGAGATGCCATGAAGATGATCAAAGGGTTTGAGCAACTGTCTTATGAAGACAGGCTGAAGGAGTTGGAGTTGTTCAGCCTGGAGAAGAGAAAGTTCAGGGGGGGGACCTCATAGTAACTTATCAATACCTGAAGGGGGCCTACAGAAAGGCAGGGGTAGGACTTTTTAACAAGATATGTGATGGGAGGACTAGAAGTAATGGATGTAAATTGGAAGGGGGTAGATTCAGGCTAGATATAAGAAAGAAATTCCTTACAGTGAGGGTGGTGGGACACTGGAACAGGTTGCCCAGAGAGGTTGTGGACACCTCCTCTCTGGATGTGTTTAAGGCCAGGCTGGACAAGGCACTGAACAACCTGATCCAGTGGGAGGTGTCCCTTCCTATGGCAGGGGGGTTGGAACTCGATGATCTTTAAGGTCCCTTCCAACCCGAATTATTCTATGATTCTATGATTTAGCCAAAAGGAGTCCAGAAGATAAAACCTCCCCAAGAGTGTTACCTATTTTCTCAGACCACTCTGCAAGACAACTATGTTTAAATACAGAAGGAGACTCCTCTGATATGTTTTATAGTAAGCCACTATAAAAAGTACCTAATAGGTTTTGGTGCACTTGCCCTTTTATATTCACAGGATATCAATGCAGCTCGAGTGCAAACACACCAATTTGCACCACCGTGGATCTTGTTTCCTCCAATTGTTTTTCTTTTTTTCTCCCCACAACCTCTTCCCCAGAACTGCTGTATCACTAGGAAAAACTAAGTTCTCCTACAGTGACTCCTGTGCTTGAGTAATGGAAGGATAGTCTATTGACAGGACTCCGAAAGTCTATTTCAGCTGGCTGCATCACAGACTGGCGTCATTTATGCTGGCTTTTATTCTCAGTAAGGTGCCAATCACCCTTTCAAAATCCAGTCAATAAAATGCTCTGAGCAAGTCAATTTAAGCTATTTAAAATCACTGTCTCCCATAACAGCAATTACAAGATGAGACACCCACCTCTCACCAACTTGATAGCAAGCAACACTAGTGGTGGTACACGAATCTTGAGCATCTTCTTCATCCCCAAAGTTCACACTGAAATGCTAGCACAAGAATGTCAAAAATCACAACATAGCACGATCCAAGTTTCCTGATTTTATCTCTTCCCCTGCTGACTCTCAGCTGTGCAAGCAAATAATGATTTCTGATGCGATCTACAAAGCTTATAGAGGGAGTGTACTAGGGGTGAGGGGAAGGAAATCAAGCCTTGTTAGAAAACAGTAACCACACACTAAATTGAGGTATAAATCATGCTGTCAGACTGGCATAAATTGTGTCTGCTACTGTGATAGCAGCTGCTGCAGGATAAGCTACGTTTATTTTATTCTGTGCACTCATAAATGAAAAATACTGAAGAGGAACTTATTTGTATGTATTCTGTTGAAAGAACTGTCACTTGGCAAGTGCTTCAGTTGTACCTTCAGCTTGTTCAGATTAGGTCAAATACAGATCAAAACTAGTAATGCATGATAGAATCATAGAATAGTTTGGGTTGGAAGGGACCTTAAAGATCATCGAGTTCCAACCCCCCTGCCATAGGAAGGGACCCCTCCCACTAGATCAGGCTGCTCAGTGCATTGTCCAGCCTGGTCTTGAACACCTCCAGAGAGGGGGCATCCACAACCTCTCTGGGCAGCCTGTTCCAGTGCTTCACCACCCTCACTGTAAAGAATTTCTTTCTTATGTCAAGTCTAAATCTACCCCCCTCCAACCTTTTAGTTTCAGCAGATTACAGTGCAACCAAGTTTATGGTAGACAGTAGCAACACTCTGCCTGCTGGATAAGAGAAATCATCAGAAAAGTTATATTAAAATGGCAATGTCTCACAAAAACCTCTCAAATCATCTTCCCTGATAAGTACAGATGAACTTCTTTTAGAGACAGTCCAGTAAAAGAAACAATTCTACTGAAATATTGTGTTTTAAAATGGCACAAGATTTCTCACTGAGCCAAACACTTAAAGGTTACTTTATGATTGGAAATTTTCCAGTCAGCTCCTTCATGGTACCCTGAGTTTGATGTCAGCTCAAGCTAATTTTTATATTGCTTTAAAATTGCACCTCAGTATACCTTTTAGTCAACTGTATATTCTTTCATATGAATACAGGAGGGAAGAAAAACTGGAATATGTTGGAGTCACTGATTTTGTTAATTATTTTAAATTAAGAATAGTTATCATTAGGAAGTACAAAAGCCTTTGTATTGTCAGGGGGAAAACATGAACATCATGGTGCACTGGAAATTCAACATATCTTCAACATCATCCCAAAACCCAGCTAATAGAGACTCTTTCACTTCCTCTGTACCTGCACATCAGGAGAAGCAAGTAATTTTACCTGTCATAAATGGCTGAGCTGAAAATCTCAGAAGCTCTATGCAGTCTTCTGACAAGGCAAGATCAACACAAACTAGTGGCTTCCAAGATATAAGCAGTAATTTAATATACTCCCCTCCTTGTGGAACACAGGAAAACAATGTCACTGCTTTTGAATTACAGCTGAGGAATGAACACAGTATAACACTGCAGTACCCTCTTCACCATCCATTCATGCAGACACTTTGGGACTTCTCAGTGCAGTCAAGAACCACAGAATATAACTGTCTTCCATTTAAAAATCATAAATAAGAGCAGATTATGAACTAGGATTTATATTCTATTTGAAATGTTACCTCACACCATTAGTTAGTTACTCTAATATTTTATTCTTTAAATATTTTAACTTATATGACAGACTTTTTTGGCTGGAGAAAGGAGTTGTTTGGCCTATAGAACTCACAGGGAAATCTTAAGATCAGGTGTTTAAATGTCACTGTTGCCACATACCTAAAAAAGTGTTCTGGCAGGAACATCCAAGGATAAAAATCTGGTATGACAGAAGTTAGTGGAAGAGGCTTAGCCTTTGATTTCAGTGTGTCTCAGAATTCACCCAAAATCTCTGGATAGGTCTGGAACATTTAAGATTAACTGATTTGTTGTTGGGAAAAGGATCTGAACTATCTGATTATCGCAGATGCATACTCTCAGGAGCATGACTTTTCAAAGGACTCCCTGGTTTTGCATCAGGTCACATGGTGAAGGACATCTACAAATATTAGTCAAGCAGATTTTTTCAGGAATAAATAGATACATAGCTTACAATAGTTGTCCAAGACAGTAGAGTGCTTATAAGGACAGTATTTAACTAAAGTTTTATTATAGTGAATTGCGTATTTGCAATTGTATGTTCACAAGCACATTGCCATTTAATAATGCAGGTGAAACACTTCAAATGAAATTACAATAGATTCTCACAGCAAATGTTTGTATGGAGGACATTGAACCTAGACATGCTGAATGGGTGGAGATGCTGAAGAAAAGATTACTTGAGATAACATTACTGGAGTGTATTCAGGAAGTGGAGAATAGAACATAAGGAGGAGATGCATGGGAGGCAAAATTACCATTTATTGTGCCCAATTTCAATGCTGCTCTATAGTAAGGTGAATAAACCCACAGCTTAAGCACCAAGGTAGCTAAGCTGAAGAGGCTCTCCTGAAACCATTGGGCATGTACCTAATGCACACATGTACACGTGGCTGCAAGGCTCCTCCTGCATGTAACTGAATCCACTGATAACCACATGATCATAGGACCTCTTCTATACTAACCAAGGGTGATTAATGCAACAATATTAATTACCTACAAGCATTATCTTCTGCTCACTGCACTAAGACAATGCAATAATCACATGTATACAGCATCCCAAAAGAAATCCTTACCCAGCATAACCTACAAGCAAGTGAAATAGCTTTCTACTGAAAGCAGCAGCTACATCAATGTCTTAACTGACAAAGCTGACCTTTGATGCACGTCTTAGTCTGTAACACACACAGTTGAACATGCTTTTAATTCTCTCTCTCTGATTACACCCAAAAAATCATCTCTTCATATGTACACAATAGCTGCTGTGTCTTTAGCACCTACTGCTTCCATGTGCTCAAATTTCAGTGAAGTTCTCATCAAACGAGAAGTATGCATTCAGGTATTCAGAGAGACTAAAAATTACCTTTTACCTTGCTGCTGCTCCCTATTGAGAGCCATGCCATTCTTCAACTAGTGGAACACAACATGTGGCCAGACAGCATATTTAGACACTCAGAAGCAGGATATTCCTCCATCCCTCCAGCTACCACTAGATACCTTAGAATTGTTTGCTATGGAAAGCTTCTACTTGGAAGAATTGGTGTTTCATAGTCTCCATCCTGGAGGATCTGAAACATGGGTCTTGGCAAGCATCAAAGCATCATGACCATTCTGTAAACACATTTTACAGACTGCAATGGAAGAGCCAATTGCTTTAAAATAGGATATCAAATAAACATACACACTTTTTAGTTAAATAAAGCCTGCTATGTAGGTAGCAGATGCTGAAGAACAGAATGCAAACCCAAGAGTCTAATAATTATGTCATTACAGTCACTGAAAATCCACTCCATTATGCATATTAAAGCCATGAAAAAGCCTCTTTTTTTTGTTCATCTTCAAAAATACACAAAACACTTAAAACACAAAAAACCCTAAACTGTCTTTGTTGTCTCCTACTCTAAACATTATTCAAAAAATACTTACAGTTTTGTTGATTTCAAAAAAGAAAATAAACATTGCAAAGATTTCATATAGAAGTAGTTCAGCATAACCATTTGCCACAGTCAAGATTTTCAGAAGGATATTTTTTATCACTCGTTAGGCCACTGAATGAGCAGGTTCAAACTGAGTTTGGTATGTGCAGTAAGGTTGGGGCATTCTTAAAACTTTAACTCTTAGCTAGAAGACTATGTTGTTCTCTCACAGTACTATGAATCTCAAACAATGCAGCAGCAGCAGTTGAGTTACTAAGATTAAAATAAAAATAAAATTCTTCTTTATTTATATATGAACATACTAAACATTTACATCTGAGGTAGATGCTCTAAGTTCTCTTTTAAATCAGTCGGTGGGGGAAAAGATGTCAGCAGCTCATCTCCCCCTAAAGTATCCATCACAATAAGGAAAATTAATTGCTCCTTTAAAACCCTGAAGTGTCTCTCACGTTCTCTTGTCTGCAAATAGGGCCAAAGAGGATTAGCTTAGATTTAGATACCTCCATTGAACATACATACCCCTTGTTAGGGCATGTGAATCCTATTCAAACTGTGGTTTCGTTATGCATCTAGCTCTGCTGGATTTTCCCATATTATCCCAGGAGCTGCTGCCACAAATGAAATGCAAATCCTAATAAACATAAGCAATATCTCTGCATTTTGTTAGGCTATTTAATGAAACTATTTCATCCTGAGGATTTCATCCTATCCCTTGTTACAGAAATATTAATCAGGAGTAACTCCTGGGGTTGCAAACATATTAAAGAAAGAGAGGGGGGAATATTCAGACTGTAAAGGAAAAAGAATATGAGCCAAGCCAATGCTGGTTTACGTCATCTGTACTTGATTTTTTACCAAGTTGGTCTGAGAGGAAAAGAAGCCTTTTCAAGAGGCTTGAGAGCAATGAGAATGCCTTCCTTACATTTTCTTTGGGAGACATAAATGTTTGGTCCTTACAGTCAGGTCTCACAGGCTTGTTTCATTTCAGTGGTTGCAGCCCAAGTTCTCCACAGTGTGGTGTGAAGATGAGAACCAGCCTTTTGCCTCCCAGCACACAGAAGGTACATTAGGGGTATCAAAAGGTTAGTAAGCCAAATAACTTGAGAATTTCTGCTCTAGAGACTAACTATGCAGGGATACAACTCTGCAGAGAAACAAGAGCTGTAAAGTGGTCCTCATCACTAAAAAGAGGGAGACTGCAGTGAATGCCAAATATTTTCAGATCAGGAAACAAATACTATTAACTTTCTTCGACTAATACCAGTAGTAGAATGACCATCAGTTAGCCCGAGTGCCAACAGGCTGTCTCAAAAATACCCTACCTTATTCATGATAGAAGCAGAAATAAGAAAGCTATTGAAACTCCCTGTGTTTGCCTTCCTGCTTCTGCAACCCTCTCCTCTCCCTCCCTGGTGTGTGCAGTCAAAAATACAAACACAAAGAAACATACAGAAGAACCCACTCAAAGATGTACCAGACAAGTGAAGAACTGCATAGATGTGCACTTCAGGGGAGAAAGAGAAGACTGGGACTGACTTTTGTTGTTTTGATTTTATTTTTTTAATTGGGTTAAGCCTTTAAGATTAGAACCAAAATGCAAGCAGTGGCTTCGTCTGTGATGCCTTGTCTGTGATATTCTCAATAGACTTGAACCTAGAGGATTCACTGTCTGGGATATTTTAGATTGCAACACATGGTGTCTGAGAACAAATCATTGAAGGCAAACAGCACCTCCAGCAAGACTGCTACTCAGGGATGTAATCTGTGCTGAGGATGCTTCAGTAGTTTCCAGCCAGGGAAGTGAAGTCCACTCAACTCAGGTGTCCTAGTTCTGACGGTGATAGGATTAATTCAGGCACAAGTATCCCATTACGACCTAAGCTATGCCCACCGATGCTTTTGCCTCAACCCACAAGTGTTGCTTTCCTTTTCCCCTCATGAGCCTTCCCCCAACAAGGGGGGCAGCTAGAGCAAGAGACATGTGGTTCTTTGTTCTCTCTGAGGTCAAACCACAACATCAGGGAAACACATACTCCCAATATTTATTTTAAAAATTGATGGCATTTTATGAAGGACTCCCAGGAGTACATTTCAACCCACTACTGCATGGTGAGAATTTGTAAGATCCATCTCAGCAAAGCATTCCCTTCCCCACTGTGAGGAAGCTTTACAACTTTTTTTATACTAAGCACTATATTACAACTGCATTTTTCACATTTCAAAAAGAAACTGCTAGTGACTTTGATTCATAAGACATTTAATGTGCATGGCCCTAGAGAGGCCAATTTCCTGTGATTGGTTTTTGCTATAAATTCAGGAGGCCAATTTCTCCAAAGTGTTTCAGGTTTTCTCTGTCAGGATTTGACGGAAGAAAGCGTTTAATAGATTTTACCATTTCATCAGTGAACCACTGAAAAAGTAAGACCAGTTCCTGTGAGAATGACAGAAATACTAATAACAGTATAGTATCACATAGTATTTATATCTCATCAATTTTGAAGCTCTGTGATAACTACCGCAGGAGTTTCTCTATAACTCCTTAAACTTCAGCCAATCTATCATATCATGCTATTTTCTTCTTTTGGTCTAATACGTTCCTGCTTTTTCTTACTGCTTTTTATTTTCTACCATTTAAGATTAGTTTCTGCACAACCACTGAAACACAGGCACTTTTACACCAAAACCTATATAGCCAGTTGGTATGAACAATACTGCTCTAGGGTCCTCCTGCCAATCATTTTTCTGAATTGAAGTGGGATTCTATTTTTTTTCCCTACAATTACTACTCCCTTTTAGTTTCACCCAGACTTCAAGTAATTCTTAAAATTGCTCTTACAACTTTTGGGTTTTTAAAACTTTACAAATGACATTGAGTATCCTTACCTTCTATTACTTGTGACAGTCATTACATCACTGCTCTACAGAGATGGAGCCAGCATGCTGGGCATACATTGATGCTTCGAGGGAGTGGAGCCCAAGGTCTAAAACCCTACCAATAAGGATTCTAGGGGCTTATATACTGACACAAAGGCTAAAAAGCAGCAATGAGAAGCAAAAAGAGTGGTTTAAAGCATTTGTCCAGGTATGACAGGACCAATTTTGTAATTTGCTTCTTTGGTTGGCCGGTGATTTTTGTTTTGTGTCTGTAATTTACAGCAACACTACATGCTACAATCAGAAAACATACCTCTCTTATCCACAGCTTACCCTCCTCTCTCCAACCTTCCATGCCAACACCTTTCCCTCTCCATTTCCAAAAAGTAAATTACCACTCAAGCTTCTCCTTAATCTTTCCCCATAATGGGGAAAGAATGCATAAAAGCTGTTATATCCTCACTGGGGATTCATCCACAAACCAACGGAAACTTCTTATGCTAATAAAGACCATCTTTCAAGACTTTGATTGCTCTGGAATAAAGAAGTTTGATCAAGAAGAGTTAGATTTGATTAGTTTTACTGCAGATGCTGTTTCCTTGTGCTCAGACAACCTAAGCATATGATGTATCACTGGCAAGGCTGTACATCTCCATGTACATATGTTAAAATTAGGTCTTATCTATTCAAGCATTTGTAATTTTTTTTTTGCGTAGTTGTTATTGAGAGCTGTACTAAATCATTACAAATTTTCCTAAAAGCAGGAATGGCAAGAATTTAGCCTTGGACTTAGACTTCTATGGGGCAAGAAAATCTCTGCTTTGTGGTCTATGATGCTAAAATTATTTTATGTCTAACAAGTAAAGCATGCTGCTTCATTAAATTACATCTACAGATAAAACCCAACAATGTTCATTTCTTGAACAAATGCATTTCTTGCTGTTACATGGAAAGAACTCCCGCTTTGCCAAACTGAACTATAAATGAGTACATACAAAAAAGTCAACGGAGATAATAACACCAAATTTCACGTCCTTCTTATAAATGGAGTATTACAAAATTATTTCATGTTGAGACTCAGAAATGAGTAATGAACCCAGCAGATCAGGTTTACACTAGAATACAACTCGTGTAATTCTTTAATACAAATTATTAACTTGCAATTGGTTTAGAGACAAGTCCAGTTGATACAATTAATAGACAGTCCCTCACTGAATGTCACAAGACCAATACTTCCAGTAAAACTATGCTATTTCATTCAGTCTGGAAAAGAAATACATTTACTCCATAAAAAGTCCAGTTTAAAGTAAAAGATACAAGTTTGTCTCTCTTCAGAGATTTATCTCTCTTCAGGGTATGATTTAGCTACATGCTAAGGAAGAATAACTCTACTAAAACTTCATGAAGCATGTGATAGTTATTGCCAGGCTGGACTCTAGCTGAGGTTGACTTGTGGCAAAGGAAGCCAAATATTTACCCAATTTTAAATATTAAAGATTCCTAAAGTAGCATGAGGAGGAAAAGATCTAGACTAAATGCTTCAGAAGTATTTTAAGTCACAATCCTTTTTTTCAGAGGCTGAGACTTCAAGTGCAGGTCAGCAAAACAACTGGATTTAATGGAGTTCTTCCACTTCTGCCACAATGCCAGCAGAACACATTTTTGTAATGATAATCTGCTAATAGAAGAATGAGGGCATCAGGCAGATCATTTATCAAACAAAATATCAATGCAAACCAGAGATGTTTCTTCACACTTGGATATATTCCACATAAATTTGTCTCCCTTCCACCTGAAGGTAGCTTTCAGTGTCTCTATTGTCGTGGATATCAAAATCCCAAAGGAGATGTCAAAACAGCATTTTCCAGTTTGGGGCTTTTTGTTTTAAAATGGGAGACCAAAGCCTCAGTAAAGTTCTGTTAACTTATGTAAAGGCAAGTTAGTTGAAGCAGCTCATTAAATCCGACCTGAACAGCAGCAAACACAAACAAGCCCTGATTTGAGACCCAAGAGCTCCATATTATTTGTTTACACCAAGTGAAAACAAATAATAAGAGAACAAATAATAACAGAAGCTTTTCCTCTAACTTCATACCTTTCTGGGTCAGGGTCAACAAGGACCCTACAAGCAAATCAAACCTCCATGCCCACCATCACATGCACATAGAAGACATACAGCCAATACATGAGGCAGGGCCAAGTTCTGGAAGACTGCACATGGCACTCATGAGATTAGGCATATATGACTGTAATACAAATTATGCAGATCAGTGCATAATCCAAATTCCCTTCAGTTTTTAGGCTTTGTCTCTGTATCCACTCCAAGTGGGAGAGTTACAAATTGCTGCAACGCTTTAGGGCTCCGCACTGTACTTGGTGTAAGGCATTGCCCTGAGGAACTGGAGCATTATCCAGAACTAATTCAACACATACCTTCCTGCTCCAATAATTAAATTATTCTCAGGTATTTTGCATGTCTAAGCCTTAAGAGCACACATAATTTTTCAAGTGAAAACAACATAATTCACTAAAGAAATGAAGAAATTAGTATCTTTCTGTGATGTATTTTCTTTTACTGAGTTCTGGCTACTATAGAAAGTTTTCCATAAATCTGTATTTAGGAATGAAAAGGGAAGCAAACTGAAGAATTTTAGTACATTTCAATATAAAATTATGACTGAAAAAAGTCTGAATAGCAATACCCACTTTATTTGGCATCTTACTGTTTGTTTAATCACGGAGAGACTTGGAAAGACATTTAAATATTCTTAAATTATAATGGGGGCATACACGGAACCATGGCAGTTCCCTTGTAAAAACTGAAACAGATGTATGAGAAGTAGTAATTTCTAAATATTGTCTAGTGGATCCTTAAACTATTTTTTCCTACTCAGTAACTGGCAACTGCAAGATAGTTTTGATGTTTCTTCAAAACTAGTTCCATGTAAAACAAGTACTGGGTGAAACTGAAAGCTGAAGTACATTGAACCAACCCACTAGATACAGCTCTTAAACACCTAACCACAGGCAATGTAAATAGAAAATTCAGTCAGGATTCCCTATTATCCTGTGTTTTAAAATTTAGATTTAAGAAAAATACTACTGATTTATTTATGAAGACAGAGTTCATGCTTGGGGCTATTTCAAATGCACACAAAGACTTTGTTCTTCTTAAATCATATTTTGTTCTTTCCAAATAATATTTTCTGATGGTTTCCTGTCACTTGCTTATTGTATTTCACATATAAAAAGTTAAAGTAGACAGATAAAGTCTGCTGATCCTCCCTTCCACTTCTTTTCTATGGTAATTATAACAGATGCTGAAGAGATTTTTTCTCCCTTTTCTCTTTTCTCCCCCAAACAAGAGGCCGAGAGCAGTCAGTCTGACACAGTTCTGGACAGGGCTGAAGCAACCTATGGAGAGGCTTCAAACAGTAACCTCAGCACTCACACCACATCACCTGACTGCTTCCTTCCAGACCATCAAGGAGGATGTATCTTCCCAGCTGTGTGAACAGCTTCAACTCACAGGCTGAATAGAGGTATTTTTAAACACTGGGTTAGGTAGGAAATTGTAGCATCTTTAAGTTTTCTAAATTAGAGAATGTTAAAATAATAGTATTTGTTCCAGTATTGTTCAGTAATACCAGATTTCATTTCCCAGTCCCACATAATGGCCAGACGTGAACATGGATTTATTACTCTGTTCAGACTTGAAAATGAAACTTAAGATCTCACAACAACTTTCCTCATGGATAGAATATGTATGTCTATGCAACTGTTTCCTCCTGTGAAACCTCAACTACTATGGTCCAGCTGCTATCACCAATAAGGGAGAGAGATGCAGAAGAAATCATAGAATCATATGAAACAGTTTTGTATAAATTTTGACCATAATAGCCTGAAATAATCTACTCAATCTACTCATATGGCTATTTGCACTAACACTCTTGGAGAAATTTCTGATGGAATGATAAATCAAACACTGAGTAGTTAAGTAAGTATGGTGGCCTGTTTGTTACCCTTACCCATATGTGAGCCAATTTCTTCTGCCACATGTCGGTTTCTTTTTGAACTTGAACTCAGACAATAAGTAGAGGAAAAATGCAAATATGCTATTGGAATGAGTTCAGATATAAGGAGACATGGATTTTTAGATTTTCCAACTGAAATTATTTGGATTTGAACATAGATATCTTTTGCTAAGCAAAATACATGCACATACTAATTTTATTTTATCTTCTGCTTTGCAAGCTTTTATTTTAAAAATACAGGGCAGAAATAAAGGAAGATGCCAGTAAATTTTGGTATAAAAGAACAGCAGAAAAGAGGTCAATTATTTTCAGAATGACACCTTCAACTAATGTTTCCAAATAATTTAACTACAATTTGCAGTGACACTTCTAGGCTAGATTCCAGCAATTAAAGTACTAGTGGATACTACTGCAGAAATAAAAAGAATTCAGGATTCATCAACACCATAATTCAATTTCATACA
Organism: Turnix velox; assembly: GCA_013400935.1. Lineage (NCBI taxonomy): Eukaryota > Metazoa > Chordata > Aves > Charadriiformes > Turnicidae > Turnix > Turnix velox. Next base: position 297,248 of record VZTY01015455.1, read on the forward strand.
GATCCACTGAGTAAAAAGGACAAAACCCCCCAATTTTTATGGTAAACATTTCCATTCCTAGTTTTTCTAAGACAGAAACAGATTTACCAATAGCAATCTTAAGAAACAATCTAAATCACTAGAATTCTGTGCAACAGATTCTTAACTATTTTTCATTGTATTGCAATTGCAGATTTTCAAGATTTCAGTACAAAACTACGGTCATGTTGTTGCCTCTTGTTTGTTTTCAATAGTAATTCTGCACTCATCTTAAGAATGCTTAAAAAAGAAAATTTAAAGAGTTTACATTCATTCCTCTCAAGTGTCACCAGCAATGGGTTGAAGTCAACGAGTTACTTAATCAAATACACATTGTAAGAAAAAAAAGTGTTCACCCATGTCACTGGATAGCAAAACTGCAACTATTTCCATTACTTTTCATGCATACTAACTATTTCTTTCTCTTCATATGCAAGTATTTTAGAATTATAGACTAGAGACCATCAGAAACTTTAGGTGAAATGATTCTGCCATTGGATCATGGAATAAAGACACAGCAGTGCTAACACTGCATAGTTCATAGAACATGTTTACTGCGAGAAGGGACAGAGACTAATATTTTCAAAACTGGCAGTTTCAAATTAATTTCTCCAGAAAAAAAAAAAATTCCTAAGCCTTGCAACAATTAAACAGAATTGCTTTCTTCTGACCATCTCTATTAAAAAGAAAACAAAAACCCACCACACATGGCAAAAGAAACCCCATCAAAAACTTCACAAACCATTTCTGGTGAAGGCTCTACTTAATTCAATGCAAGCTTTTTCATTTTCATCTGGAACGACAATTTATACCCTTTAAATTGATACATTCAGACTATATTTTAAGTCAAGGTATTTTCAATCTTAGCAAAATTGCCTCTTCATCTGTTTAAAAACATAGTGATTACTGCTGCAAAGGAGCTGAAATTCCAGACTAGTATATAACCCATTTAGTAGCCACAAAAGCCAGCATCAGTGCAGTGACAGAAAATCTGCAAAACCAGGTAGCATTGCAGATCTCATAGAAGAAAGAACTGGGGGGTGAAAGGGATTCAAGAAGTTTTGGTTTTAATCCTAGTATAACCACAAGTTTCTTCAATCATTTAGATAACAAAACATCAGACTAATGTTTTTTACTTGTTGTTCATTTGGGTTTTTTTGAAGCAGAGCTCATTTCCTGTTATCAAGGTTTAACTGGAAGCAAAATGACTCCCGATAACTGCTAGCTGAAATTGTGGAGGCAGGATCATAGGCTGACATCATGTTTCAAGGTATATTATGACAAGATTATACATAAATGACCTTTGCAATCCTATTCTGTGCCTGCAGTTTTTAAATGCTAAGGCACAGAAGAGCAGATGAATTAGAAAGTGCATAAATGCCTATGCTATTTAAAACATCAGATGGATTATGGAGCAAGTTATCATTTTTAAAGAATGCTCTGAATTTGACTGAAGAAATTAAATGCCTTAAATGAGAATAATCTCTTGAGAGACTCATGAATGGTTTTAACTTGTATGTATATATATATAAAATTACCCCACAGTAGCATTTGTCAACTGTCATGTAGGAAGCCAACTCCTGTAAAAGAACTGCTTAAAATTTCACTCCTTTCGCATTTTCTAAAATTAAAGTATTTCTTCATGGAAGGAAGTTCCAGATTATTAATGAACTGTAGAATAGCTAGCAATAAAATAATAGCTTGAGACAACTCTAATGGTTTCTCTAACTTGTCACAAGGAACACTGTAAAATAAGTAGTTTCCTAACGTAATTTTCACCAGAAATTTATTTAAAGTGGATTCTATCTACACCAAGGCATTTTTAATACTCAGTGGTTCAGAATTATCTTATGAGGCAACAAATTCTTACTTTTTTCCACTCCATATTTAGTTCATATTTTCCTCTTAGGCTTGCAGGACAGTGGCCGATATTCAAAAATAACATCACAACATATTAAAGTAACTAGACAATTATGTCCTGAACATAAGTAAAACCAAATCAAACTTAAATGCTGAAAGTTAAATAAAGACAATGACTAAATAGACATATATGTAAATGGACATATATGGAAAAAAAGAGTGAGAGTAGATTCAGCTGTCACCTAAACTGTATAAGACCTTATTGGTTGAGTATTATCATAAAGCAGTACTTTGCTCTTACTGATTCATAACTTCGTTAGAAGCACCTTCCAACCAAACTCTCTCATCTATCAGGTTCTTGCTAAACAAGTGACTCAAAACCTGTAGCATTTGACCCTGTATTTTACATAATACAGGAGTGGGAAGAGTGCTGAGAGATTTGGTAGCCTGAAGGATTTCATCCTCATAGCTTCAGTCTATCAGGACAACATAAAATGCAGTTGGCTTATCTGAAATACTGAAACAGGCTCTGTGTTAAAGTATGGTTGTTTTCTCTGTCGCGTAATTCCTGGTGGTCACTGCAACAATGCTTAAGAAAATAAAAACAATGATACCAGCTAAGGACAAAGAACAATCTCACTTAGTATCCTGACTTTGGCAGTAGTTAAAAATGGAGCTCTAGAGGGCAGCTCAAGAATAAAGTAAGCAAGAGACAATCCGTTTCCAGACTATTCTTCCAGGCTTGAATTCATGGGGGCTCAGGGACCTGACCCAAAAGGAAACATTTTTGGGGTTTATAGTTTTTGATCAATTTCTATTTCATTAACATCTCCATTCTTCCCTTAACAAATCATACATTTTTAGTATCGATGTTCTGCATTGAGGACTTCATAATCCAACAGCAAAATGTGTTTGTTCTTTATAAACCTGCATCACTTGAACTTCACTCGATTCCCCACTGTATTGGACAGTGCAGGACAGCGATCTCTGTTCACTCTTATCCACTCCACTTCTATTTCTATATAACTGTAACATATCTCCCCTCAGCTGTATCTTTTGCAGGCTGAAGACTCCTTGCTGCTTCTCCTGAATAATTTCCATACCTCTGATGATCCCCACCACTGCTGTGCCATTTTCATTCTATGATGTTTCCTCTGTTACAATCCAATCAGAACCACAGAGTGTTCATAAGGCAAGAACAATATGCATTTATTTATCCATTGGTAAGCTGATGGGAGGTCTTTGCTGCATAAAGGACAAGACCGAGACACGAAGAGGAGAGCAGTGCCAGAACCCAGCTTTGCAAAGCAGCTGTGCTAGAGCAAAGTCATTCTTAAATTTTGCAAACAGACAATGCAAAGAAGACATAAGGTTCCAGCCAGCAAGCAACTAAGTTGTGTTATGAACAAACCACAAATAATGAAGAGTCAAGAACACATGAGCAAAAGTGAAAGATGAGATTGGAGCCTTGTGAGAGGAAGTTGTGCATTACACTTGCAAGGACAGAAACAGTTAAGCAAAGGGTTCAATATAGCAACAAAAAGAAACATAGACGGTCTCTCCACCAGTCCTTTTCTCTCTAACCTGTACCTGGACTGATCACAAGGTTATTTTTTTGGCAAAGCCAGACTGCTGTCTTAAGAATTATTAGTTTACTGGTGCCACTTCTAGGTTCTGGTTGTAAGCTAAGATTCCCATCTCGATCACAGAGGAACAACAGCCAAATAAAATGATAAAGAACAACTGCTGAAAGCAATGGCACATTTCTAGAGTAAGAAAAAGTACTCCTGCCCTGAGGTACAATTGCTGCACAGCAGGGTGAATTTTACTGAACAGTATTAGGACCCATAAAGCAAATATTCCCTTCCTTAGGAGAAGTGGGCTGTGAGATTTAAAGTCTACAATGCATTTAAAACTCAGTAAGGACCATTTATGGATAAATGGCAGACACTGATAAAATAATTTATANTTATATATATATATATGTATATATTTACCACTTCAGAAACAAAAAAGGGACAGATGCCATGAACAGACTGACAGCTCCCAGAAGGAGGGATGCTGATGGAGACTGGAAACAAGGTGGGACAAGCAATATTAAGTCAGCAGATGTTCTGTTGGAAGAGTGGGACAGGGAACATCAGACAGAATTGGGCAGTGCTTACCTCAGACTTCAGACGTCACAAGCAGGAGAAACCTCAGCCTACCACAAATAAATCTTGTTGGAAAACAAAACATCTAGCAGACAGATGGAAGTTCCTCCCTTTTTCCCTAAATTTGAAGGTAGTCCTGTTGATAAAAGTTTTGCAAGTAACAGTGCCATGGCTAATTTACTGCACACTATTAACTGGCTTTGTTCTGAGATGTTCTGTGAAGACATGAAAAGAAATTGATTTCAGTGTACTGTTATTAATAGAGAAAACCAGCTCATGAATTTATAAACTACTATCAACACAGAGATGTCATGTAATGGAGGATGTTTTCTCTTTTGATAAAAAGCCTTCTAATGAGCAGGTTTCAGTGCAAAATTTTTAAAAAGCAAATAAACTCACAGGTCCAGCATACTCTTGAAAGAATGAACTCCATTTGTGTGTGCTTTCTCTTCAGGTCACTACTGAACACATTTAAGGGGGCTGAGAAAGAAAGGAACTAAGAAAACAACAGTGTTGCTATTTGAATGATCACAGTTGGTACCCTCATTTTGGCTAGCCACTGACTACTCTCCAAGAATCTCAATTTTCTCACTGCAAAATGAAGTCAGTAATCCCACTGTGTGATGTACAGGGTTCAGACAGGTACCTAAGCGATAATTTCTAGTGAAGGGAAAATAAAGCATGAAATATTAGTTAATTATAGCTAAATCCAAAAACATTCCACCTAGCTCTGCTGATTATCTTGATTATCTTGTTGGAATAAGCTGATTAGTCTTCATCGTTTCAGTTTACCTACTTAGGAACCAAAGTCTTGGAGATGGACTTCTTTCCAATCATGTATTACATACAGAGAGCAAAACTGATTTTGCATGGCTGCTACACATATTCCCTTACGCTGAAAGAATTTCCTTCTTTTCTCTCTGGCCTCATAAAAATCAAGAGTCAAGCACCATATTTCTGCCAAGCCAAACCTTCAGGCAGGAAAGCTTTCACTAGGGCAAAGAATTGTGTCAAAACACGTTAACTTCTGTTTCTCTTAGGAACTTTGAACATGCACAAGTAAATGCTCTGTCATACCATCTTCTGCTCCTCATGCTGATCAAGCAGAATTCAAGTTCTTCAAGCGATTTAATCAATCAGGTGACCTGAATCTTCATGACATGGTAGAAAAATATTGCCTCTTGCAAAACTAGGGGGGAAGAATGCTGCCAAAAAACATTTTAGCCACACTGTTAATAATATTTCCTCCAGGTACCCTTATGGATAATACTCACAGGGGAAGAAATGAAATAAAGGGATGGAATGAAATTACTCAAGGGGAACTGATAGAAATTACTCTAAAAATTCACTCATTTGAATGATAAGAGTTGGTCCCTACTATAGTTGAACATAAATTCAGCTTATGCTTAGAAAAAAACAAATTAAAAAACCTAAACTCAATGATGAAGCAGGAGTCCACTCATGCCGTGTACCATAAAAGACTCATTCAATTCTGAATTTACCACAATTATTAGCAGGATTGCTATTCTGCACTCAGCTACACTGAATGGTTTAAAGAATGAAAAGCAGAATGGCAAAATGCTACAGAAGTGTTCTCACTTTACTGAATTTTTTTCCAAAACTTTTACTAGCAAAGAACGTGACACATTTACACTCTGATGTAGTCTGTCTTCCCTTTCACTGCTCATAGATTGGTCCATGCACAACTTAAGTTTCCATGGCAGTTAAATCCTGTTAAAACTCACAGTTATCTTCAGGAGTGCCAAAATAAGTTCATACCCAGAACTTGGTATGTAAAGATGGCCCCTATTACCAACTTGAAATATAACTTCACTGGTTAATTGTGTGGAAAAAAAAAATGCATATGAAAAATCTGTGAAATTTTCTATTAGAACTGTACAAGTCAAGAAGACAAAGCACGAAAATCTCTCTTCAACAACCACCTCCAAATAAACTTCTGCCTGTGCCTTTACTGCAGGATCTGCCCTGGCACTGCCAGCCCACTCAACCCACCACCATTGGAGAGGTTTAGTTAAGTAACCCCAACCCACAGCTCCCTCTTTGTGCAGATAATTCCAGCCCTGAATAAAATGTCAATCACATTGAGCAATTGTTCTCTATTTTGTAAGGAGAGGAAAATTAATAGTTGCTGGATCAGGAGAGGTGAATAATATTAACTGATGCATGTAAAGCAGCTCCCCGCTGAAAAGCACTGCAAAGGCGCTAACTACTGTTCTTGCTGGTGATGGCTTGTCAATACCCTGATGCCATCAAGGAGCAGTTTTTGCCTCCTCAGCCCTATAAAAACATGAAACAGTAATCCCCAAACCCCACACAGATCATGCACACACACACTCACTTCTGGCTAAAGTTGCTTTCACCTGTAGTCTGACATATCTTTATAGAGCTCAGACAGGCTGCAGAGGAATGTAATTCTTGACAATGCTCATGCTCAGACAAGCAGCAGCTGAAACTGTCTCCTGGCCCCTAATTCCATGAGCCCAGCGATGAAATTAAACAGCTTTAGGAACATCTCCGCTGTGAGCGTGCTTGTTCAGCAGCCCTTCTGCTAAGGGTATCAAGCGGGATCAGCCACTGCAGGTAGGATTCATTTCACATAAATGAAAAAAATCCCCTTACAGCCTTTCTTCCTTGGTATTAATTCTCAGTTTAACACCTTTAAGTCTAGAGCTGGATTTGCATTTTCAGCTTCCACATGGGGGATTAGGTGCACTGAAAAAGCCCATCCAGAAGGGTAACACTTTCACTACCACTGATCCATGGCCTGATCCAGGAAATCAACTCCAGTTTTCCAGTGCCTCCTTTTACATTCCCAAATAGCTACAATACTTCCCTGACTGCACTGGGAAATCCAATTCTTTTAAAAAAGCTTAGAGGCATTAGGTAACCGGAGAAAACAATTTAATATCATATTATCTTACTATCCTTAAGGGCAGGCTAGCACTAAATACTTCTTCAAAATAAACTGATAGTGTCAGAGGAACATAGCATTTAATTGCTCATGAGATATAAAAACATGTTCGTACTAGACACAGTCGTGAATTAAAAAAGGAAAGCTATCCTTGCAGTGTTTAGGTTACTAGATTTAGTTCTAAAATACATTACTTTCATTGCACACTTCAAATTACATAGCACTTGGAGACGTATCCATTTCATTGTGGATACCTGAAAACATGTTATTAAGAAATATGCCTGCCGTAAAAGTTCTATTATACAAAGTGACATCCAATTTTGAAAAAATGCAGAAACTTCAATATTCATTTTTTCCAACAGCAATATTAATCTAAGGAAAACCTTCTGCATTGAGAACCCAATAGACAAGTTATCAGCTATTCACACAGTGACTGGAACAATTTTTTTTCCCCCTGCCTCTCCACTTTCCTCCATAGCAGTGATTTAACTTTTTTTCAGGATTGTTCAGCACCATCACTTAATTTATTTAGATTAATCCCAGTTCTCAGGCATTGACACAAATACTACCCAAGACAACAGTTTTCATTTGTTCTGCTCTTTGGGGGTTTTAAAATGATTACATGGTGATACACATTTTTCTTGAACAAAGCCATTTATAGATCAGATCTAAACACTAATGTTAAGAGTAGTCAAAACCCAGATAAGAGGATTTTTTGCTTTTGGTGTTATGGGACTTTGTGTCACTTGACTATGAAGAGGTTTGAGCTGAGAAGATAGAAATAGAATAGAGGAAAAAGCACCAAGATAAATCAATCTTTTACCACCTAGAAAAGCGAGACTCAATTAAGTGAGAAAGTGGCGTTACAGTGTAGGTAGAAGTTGAAAAAGGGAAAGGGATTGTTTGACATTAATGTAAAAAGTAGACAGCAATATAGTTAACATTAGGACTGACTAATTTGACCAGGACACAGGTTGGGATCCATCAGGATGGAATCCAGGATTTACATTGCATTGCTAATTTTATCATATTTTATTTAAGAGGGGTAACAAGCAAATTTCTAGGTTATAACTGTAAAAGGGGTAGAAAAGCCTTACTTCAGAAAGTAAAATAAAAGGCATCAAAGGTGATGGAGTAAGAACACTTGTTAGCCACCAAAATGGTATTAAATAGTTAACAAAAAAAATTTTAAAATGTTATTTGAGAAATTATAGTTATTGAAATTACAAAACACAATCTTGGGATCTGTTACAGACCCAGAATCAGTCAGATAGAGCCAGAGGTCTCTAAGGGAGTAACAGGAGACACTTCCACAAGCACTGTGATTTGCTTGCAGAAGTAGTAAGAGACAAGCGTTTCTAGTTAATGCCACGGTTAATATTATTCTTCATTAATACTATCTTTTAAAACATAACTAATTTTCAGTTTATAAAATTAGAAGTGTGCTAAAAATGCAATCATTCTACCCATTTCTTTATCCTTAAGTGATTGCTGCATTTTAGAGGACACACTAATAGTTAGCTAGTCACAACTGGCGAAAGGAGGAGGGATGACCAAGAGGAAGATGCTTCCATGGAGGAGAATTCTGCTCAAGCACCAGTGTTTCAGCTGAATTACACCATTCCTGCTTGCAGCCAGCCCCAATTCTTGGTGTGTCATTAGGGTTTCCCACAAGATGTGTGATCCCTGATCTGAGACCTCACTGTAGCAGCTGGGGCTGGTGGGTGGCAATAAGGTGAATACACCTACCAAACCACAGAAAAACGGATTGTTTAACCAAGCAAAAGAGGCTTGTCATTGGACTGCAAGGTCAGCATGCACAGTCTTCCTTGAGCTAACAGAACTAAGTTTAAAGCTAGCTGTCAAGTGCAAAGGTACTTCATCCAGTATTTCATCTACAATTTTGATGCCAATTAATCAAGATTATTTTTGTCCTAATGATGCTTTCCAGGTTTAACAAGCCTAGATGCAAACAGAAGTCTTCAGGTTTTGACCATGGTGTCATATTAGTTTTTCCCAGGTCACTACCACATACCTTAAGAAGAACAGTCTTTCCAGGAATCTCTGGGGCTGCCCTGCCCTACGCCCTTTCTGTTTCCCCTTGACTGATCCTCAGTGTCACCCTGAGTCCTGCAGGAGGCTGTGACAGCCATCCAACATCTCTTGTACATCCAATCCTCCTGATTTCAATAGCTGGAATTCAGCACAGTCACAGAAGCGTAACAGAGTGACATCAGAGAATAGCAAATATCTAAAAAGGGTTCATATAATCATTTTAAGCCTATGAAAGTACAGCAATTTAGCTAAAAGGAATTTCATTAAATAAGGAGAAAGACTGTTAGCTCTGAAGTGAGTTAACAGAAAAAATGCCATTTCCATAGTAAAAGAGAAAGTGATAAGTAAGAGGGCAAATCGTGGCAAGCCATGTGCTGTGCCAGACCGAGATGAATATACCTGATCTCTGCACTGAAATACACACTGAATCAATTAGAATGAGTGACATAAATACATTGGGGAAGTGCAACCTTATGTCTGAAGAGAGAGATCTAGCAGCATAGACCTTGAAGCATCTTTACTCAAAGTACTCAACAGTTGCCACAAAAGTTACTCATTATGTTGCAACAATACCAATGTCACCTCTAAATAAACCACTAAAATCATAGAATCATAGAATAGTTTGGGTTGGAAGGGACCTTAAAGATCATCGAGTTCCAACCCCCCTGCCATAGGCAGGGACACCTCCCACTAGACCAGGCTGCCCAGTGCCCTGTCCAGCCTAGTCTTGAACACCTCCAGAGAGGGGGCATCCACAACCTCCCTGGGCAACCTGTTCCGGTATTTCACCACCCTCACTGTAAAGAATTTCTTTCTTATGTCTAGTCTAAATCTATCCCCCTCTAATTTATATCCATTGTTTCTAGTCCTCCCATCCGATATTATGTTAAAAATTCCTTCCCCTGCCTTTCTGTAAAACCCCCTCAGGTACTGATAAGTTACTATGAGGTCCAATAGCTAGGGTAATCTACAGCACAATCCAGCTTCTCCACAGTATAATGCTTGCTCAGATCTGTCACCTTTGTATTTTGTATCGTTTTTACAGACAGATTCATTTTCACTGACCTTATTTCTCATATAATTTCTCATATAATTTCAGAAGTCCCACCTATTTAAAGGGGTACGTTCTATTTGGGTCCTTGCAATAAGATGCTATAGTTGTACTACTGTCCCTCCTCAGCAGATTAGCAAAAAAAAACTGAAACAAGCCTACATGACATGACACAGAAGCCAGAAGAACAGGGTAAATTGATTAATGAGATAGACAACAAGGTGGTTTGTTTCCATTGTTCTCTGTGCTATTTAATGTGGCTCGTGTAGAGAGGGAAGGACCAGCACTTCTGACTGAAATATGAGAAAAGCATTTGGCACAAACCACATGGTACACAAACCATAGGTGTATAATATCTTATTATCAAATCATTACTAAGCACACTAAAAGTTCAGTGGAAACATTACCCAGTGATGATTTACAAGCTCATAAATACTTCACTACAAATTTCTTATAATCCATATATGAACTAGGATTCCTTTTATTTCTAATCAGAAGTTTAGGAAGCTGACGTAATACACCTCTTACACAGTGATGAGATGTACCAATTTGAAAAAGGGACTACAGTCCAACTACATTGACACAGCAGCAGAGTCCTTCTTTTTCCAAGATTGTGGTATAGTCTGGAGTACAGTGGAAACATGCCTTATTCACCAGCATTGCAAACTTGAAGTATGTTTTCAATGATCTTGAAAAACTATGGCTTTTTTTCCTTTCTGGATGCGCCCACATGCTGCTAGATATGCTGGCCCTTCAGCATTATTTAAGATTAGGATTTGAATATGCATAACAAACTTATTCATTAACTGAGACTGTTCACATAATTATTTGTGATTTACAACTTGGCCAGAGAACAAATGGTTCTTGTGGGTATATGAACTACATCTTTTGATGACATTGAACAGCTCTTATTACAGTTATATGCTGAGAAGGCTCCAAGGCACTTCACTCTATACAGCTGATAACCAGAACTTTAAAAAATATTTGGGATCCAATAGCAAAGTACAAATATTTATTTTTATTTATATATATACATATATATGCAGACATGCATGCAGACTTACATGGTAAATCCACAGATACATTTTAAGTTCAAGATAACTTTTCTACATCCTATGAATTTTTGTTATTACTTTCTCCTTCCTCTGCATTTCTGATAATGCAAGAAAGTTTACTGTTCCAAAAATGGAACTTCAAAAACATGAAGTTTGGCAGTTCCCTTTTCCGTTTCCCAATCTGCACTGAAAAAAAAAAAATCTCAAACAATAAAGAGTTTTGGTCTAAATAGTAAAGTGAAAGAGAGAAACTCTTGTTTGGGAACACACCTAGTCTCCATGTTTTGTCTCTCAAACCTGGGAAAGTGATTTGCACGGATACCCATAATAAAATATGGAGAGTATATGACAACTTCATAAATAAATAAGAATAGATAATAGCTCATTAAGGAGCTGTTAAGCACTTCCCACATACTGTTATACAAGATAATAAAATCTGATAGCCAATAATCAGTTGGACTGTATGTGCTCTGACTCAGAATTGCTTCTTGTTATAATTTAAACGCAGCTATTTTTAAATTAGAAGAAAGGAACAGCTGGCAGAGAGTTTTAATTGGGTATCTTCCCTGCGGCTGTTAAATTTCCCTTCTTGAAGCCTGTGAATAGCAAAAGCTCTTTTTTCTTTTTGTAACTATGAATCATTGATCAGATTAAATAACTCTGCCACTGGACAAATGTCAGGGCTTTGCAAAATCCCTTCAGTGCCTGGAAGAGTAGAAGGCTAGGTTCTCCTCCATATGAGATAAGAGTTACTTGAAAGCATTTGTTCTGTATACAAAAGTTTCCCTTCTTTTACTTCAAAAATATCCTAAAACAAGCAGTAGGCATAGATGGAAACACAACTAAAGCTAAAAGTGGCTACCAGCATGTATCATGTTTCAACATGAAAGAGCTGAGTTCTCTCTCTGTGTTTAGAGCCTAAAATTCCCTGAAGAGGCTTAAAAACTTCGCTTAACCTGTAATTCCAATCCAGCCATTACAAACACAAAACAGATCTCTGCTTTATCCACAAATCACAAGATACATTTATACAAAACTAAGGTCTTGAGCCTCACATCTTAATCTGGTGGTGTTACAAGCTCCTGCTGTTTACAAGGGCAGCTTTTCTTGAAGCATCTTTTTTTCCGCAAAATAAAAATCAGAAAATTACAGAGACAGTGAAAAACATGAGGAATACTAAAAATGAAACACCTTTTTTCATAACCTTATGTGAAACAGTTATTTGGCAAGAAAAATTTAGTGGCTGTCTGAAACATGTTTCCATCACAGAGTAAACACGAATAACCCCACAGAGGTAGGGTAGCATCTCATTACTTGGATAATTACTGGGATACTAATAGTTACACAAGTATAACTTGACATATTAATAATTATATTTTACTCACACCACAAAACTGTGTAATCACAGAAAAGAGAGTCAGTTCTGCTGATGCTGAACACAGATAAGAATTCCAACCCTATCAAGAAGTCAAGTGAAAACAGAGCATTATTTCTGTCTCAGGGACACTGAACCAATGCATTTCTCTTCCTGGAGTCAATGAGGCATTCTGTAATTTTCAAAAATTAAATGTCAGGAAATGAAATTATTGACTGTTATAAGAAAAAAACCCCAAAGATCAAGAAAATAAACCTCCACTCGGGGTGTTGGTTTTTTTTTACTTCCCCCTTTTTTTTTAGGGGAAAAAAAATGTACATCTTTACCATGGAGGACACATACACACACATGTCCCTTTGGGGTGATGAAAGCACATTCTGTTTTCAATGAAACTTAAGGCTTAGGAAATCTTTCATTACAAATCCCAAGAAATCATCTTACATTACACAAATTGTAACTTGCTAATAGATGTAGGAGAGAGTAATTTGCAGTCTCAACCATTTTGCAGTTTTAATAAGCAAGAACAATAAGGCAACTTTTACTGCAATGACTTTCTCACGTAAAGAAAGAAAAAAATACTCTGTTGCCAGAACCTTAGCAGGCCAGGACAGCAGTCAGCCACATGATTTAAGGAAAAGATTAAGCTCATTAGAAACAATTCAAAAGAAATTAGACTAAGGAGTGAAAAAAAAAAAACAACCAAAACTTCTAAGGGAATGAACTTAAGAATATGCATAAATGGGAGTTATTTCTTGCTCTGCAAAATGCTTCCTCAATGGCCTCCAAGAAGTCACTCAAGACAATAGGGTTCAAAGTATCAAATAACTAGGATGTGAGTCAGAAACATGGTTTTACTTCTCGCTCTGACATTAACCCACCGTGTCATCTTGGAAAGCCACAATGCCTTTCTAAACCTTAGTTACTTCACCACTGAAGGCAGATGAGGTATATTTCTATCATCAAATATTTAATCAATCCTTCTCTTTAAGTAGGGCTCTCTCCAGATAGTTCAATGGAGGTTTCACTCATTTAAGAGGAATTTTTGTTTCTGTATCCCTCTACAGTGGAGACAGTATCATTTGGTCAGTACACAAAGCAACAGAACACACTAAAGATGGTCTGTTACATAGAAATTCCTCAAAAAGAGGAAACAGAAGACGAAGTGGTATTATTGTCTGAACATTGTTAAGGAAAGGGGAGTAAAATTCTTAAAATAGATGGCTGAGAAATAGGAAGTTTTAGTCGTGCTTACTACTCAGTAATGCCTCAAAGAGTACCATGCAGTTTAAGATAATGTGATGTGATGTTGGCTCAGAACACCCATTGTTAGTTAAACTTGGAAAGCAAGGAAAATCCTTAAATACAGATTGACTACCAAAAAAAGGTAATTCTGACCTAAACCTTATTGCAATACAGTACCTGAAACCCATAGCCAGGCTAATGCATTCTACATGCATGTGGACAGAACACATGAACTCCAAATGTTCAACTTTACTTCTAAATTAAAGGAACAAGTTTGTATATTAGTGAAATACAGCATGCAGCCTGGAGCAGGATCTGGTAGACAGCTTGCTTCCATCCAGTCCATTGCCTTTGTCCCAGAAGCAGGCAATCACATCTGAGAAGGGAACAGCCCAAGCAGCAGAAAACTTTCCTTATAAACTAGCATTGGAGTTGTGTAACTGAGCTGAAAATGTGCTACCTCTGCGCTAGGAATAGAATTTATTCCTCATCCTGCCAGAGCTGAAACCTGGGTATTGTCCTAAGTTGCAGCAGATACGAGATTTGTCCCACTCCACAGAGCCCAGCAGGATCTGCCCAGCTCTTTGTATCAGCCTGCAACCAGATCTTTCAGGAGCTAATGCATCACTGGAAAGAGAAAAGGAAGAGTAGCTGCTTCAGTGAATAGGTGGAAACGGCCCATTCTGGGCAGGTGATGCAATGGGGCCTGGAGCGTGGCCCTCCAGCTATAGCCACTGATGTTTAAACATCTTAAGCACATAGTACAACAGCAGCACATGTACGCAGGTAAATACTGAGTACAAAAACAGATGCACTTCAAGCTTTAAAGCTGAATAAAATCCGTGCAAGCCTGTGCTACCTTTCTCTACCCATTTTTAAATCTTTCTATTATGCTACACTTGAGCAATAAACAGCAGCAAGAGAGCAATTTCTCAGTGTTCTCCTCTAAATCAAATGTAGGATCCCAGGTCTATTCTGAGATCTTTGCAACACTTCACATATGCAGGCTTCCCCATCCCACAGCAGATGTGTGATTTTTCTTTCATTAAAAAAAAAATTTCTGTTCAGGGAGTGTATTGACATATACACAACAGAAATATTAGAGAGGAGAGAAAACAGGGTATGGAATAGTGATGCATATAGTTGCATCTGATACCACTTTAAATGGCTAATTCTGATCTACTGTAGATAACTGAGGCTAGGGTAATACAGGGACTCTGTTGCTAGTGGTTGTCAGTGAAACTACTGTCTGATTCTTTCTCCTAGCTTAAGTGGTATGGATTGAAGAGAAGGATTCCTTATGAGGACAGATCATTGATAAGATGTCCGTGACAGCGGTTGGATTTGGTGCCCAGGAGATATTTAGGAGAACTGCAGTTAATGTAAAAGAGCAGGCTAAAAGCACAGCAAACAACTACACTAATAGGGGGCAACAAGACACTTTAAAGACTTAAACCAAAGGAAATCACAGAAAACAGGGGGCTGAACACACACAGTTCACCACTCATGAAGGAAAAAAACCAGGTAGACAAAGTCAGAAAGGTAAAAAGGCAAAATAATCTGTAACAGTAAGGATTCTCTAAGTACATCAGGAACAAGAGGAAAATCATTATCTCAGTTAATTAACAAGTCCATTAATCAAAGGGGAATGCGAGCCTACAAAGAGACTACAGTATACAAAACCTCCTTATCATAGAATAGTTAGTTATAACTATGTACCTAAATTAGCTTAAAACAATGGAGGAGGGATATAGGTCAAAATACAGACAGAACAGGTCAAGAAATATTTAGTTAAGTAAGTTTTATTTACGTCAACAGGAACATAGTATTTACTCCATTATTATTTAGGAACAAGCTGAAAAATCAGCAAGTATTATTTCTGGGAAAATCGAAAGCATCTATGAGGTAAGAAAAAGACTTACAGACAAGTTAACTTGATTGCTTGGAATGATACTAAATCATTAAACAAACATCTGCATGACATTTTACCTCCACTCCAACCCCCAAACGTCACAGACTTGTCAGGAACAAGGTTATGTTCTAATCAATTTAATTTCCTTCTGACCTCATGGGTTGAATAGAAGGACAAAAAATAAATATAATGGGAGCAGAAGAGATGATGTGACGTGTTATGTCTTATTAAGCCTGTTGACAATGTTCCTTTAAATCACCGCTGGACTGATCAACTGGTTGAGAACATCTATCAGAAAATGCAATACAAACTACAAACATGAAGAGGGGAGATTCAGGATAGAAATAAGAAAGAAGTTCTTTCCTGTGAGAGTAGTGAAACACTGAACAGGTTGCCCAGAGAGGTTGTGGATGCCCCCCTCTCTGGAGATATTTAAGGCCAGGCTGGACAAGGCACTGAGCAGCCTGATCTAGTGGGAGGTGTCCTTGCCTACGGCAGGGGGGTTGGAACTAGATGATCTTTAAGGTCCCTTCCAACCCAAACTATTCTACGATTCTATGATTCTATGTTTTAAGGAAGATCTCTGTGGAGGAGTCTTTCATGGGCTTGAGTAGATGCAATATTTTCAGCATTTACTCTGAAAGAACGAGAGAAATAATTGGAAATTTGTGGATGGCTTTGGATTGGAGGAGCAGCAAGCAGTTTAAAGAATGAGATTAGAATTAGAAATGAGCTTGATAAATTCACAAAACAGCCCCATATCAACAACACAAAATGAAGACAAGTAAAAGCACTGCACAGAAGGAGAAGAAAACCAAAAGCAGAACATGGATTAACTGGCTAAACTGCAAAAAACCATCTCATTGACATTTGAAAAATGGCATTTCTATTGGAGTAAGTCACTTATGCTTGAGCACGACTAGACAATAGTACATGCCAAATCAGGGACAGTACATCCTAACAAACAATTCTTATGAAAAGGACTAGCTTACAGTGATAGAAAAATCTCACTTAAACCAATATTTCTGTAGGATCTCACTGAAGTCTAAATAACATTGACTAATAAACAGTATGTCTGTATTGAGCATATATTAAAAAATCTTTAACATTAAAAAATATTAAAATTACACATGTGATAAACAAGCCTTAGTGACTGTTTTCATCTTCCTTTGTGTTTTCAGTGCTCCATCACTATCAAGACTTTTTCATTACTGAAATGACAAAGCTTTACAATATTAGAGAAATAAATAATTCCCATGCATTAATAATTAAATCTGTCTCTGCTGCAGTTCCTCAGCAAAGCTCATGCATATTCTATATAGTTTCTCATCACTAATCTTAAAAGGGGAAGGGACTGGGGGTACAGTTAAAGAGGATTCCCTCCTTCATTTATGGCAATTCGGAAAATATATTTTGTTTTTGTTTTTAAAATGGAAATAATTTAAAACAGGAGAGCAAATGTAAGAGCAGTCCTTTGGTGTTACCTTCATGTGTTGTGTAAATAAGCTGTGCTATCTTATAGATCAAGTTGCAGTGCCTGATGATGTAGAGATGTAGAGAGATTCACATTATGATTATTATATTATTGAAACAAAACATAATTAAATTTAAAATAAACTGATTTGATTAAATGCAAAATTTGCAAAATTCTATAGGCATCCTTCTCTCTTCTGCCTTAAACACCGATAGTTGAATCAAAGAGCTGCCTTTCATATGACTATTAATGTTTTAAATTGAGATAGTCTTTGAATGTACATTAATGCTGATATTAAAAGACTAGAAAAATTATCAAAATTGACAGCACTGATTTCATTTTCATTTCATAGAAATTCATCATCTTTACATTGCTGTAGCATGTGTGTGCTGGCTGCTGTTTTTATCTTTCAACAAATACCCCTGTATTATACCACATCAAAACAATCTAGTTTGTTAACAAAATACATAACTTTGACACAAATCAGTATTTACAACTAAATATTCAAATGATGCCTTAGATGTATGTTCAACAGCAAAACTGAAATGGCAAAGGAAAACATGACACTACATCACCCTCTTTGTGCACAGCATTGCTTCCAGGTGGTGACAAGGTCATTGAAGATGTAGTACAAAAACTCTGTAACTCAACCTAGACAGTAGTAAAAAAAAAACCCACAAAACCCTCCAACCTCTAACTCCCCAACCCAAATTCAACCCAACAGAAATCTTTGAGCCACTTCAGTGGAACAAGGCAGGAAATCAGTTTATCTTCTACAAATGCTTGGAGAGAACACAGAAGCCACCCATGAATTTTCCTCATGCCACACAGACAAATTCAAAACTTCCAAAAGGCTTTATCACAGGAAAATAAAACCAACTATAAACCCCCCCTCTTCCCAACATACACTGACATTTGCTTCCCATCGGGATAGAGACCATGGTTCAAGAATTTGTTACTGCTCACTCAGGACCAGCTTGAATACTTGTCTCTGTATCTCAGGACTGATTTTGCTACTGGCCACACAAGTGGGGAAAAAAAAAATAAATTCAAGTTTCAGATACTCCTCTTGCATATGCTCCCCATCCCACCCTCCTGTTTACTCCATATATCCAAGCAGATATTTTCAAAAAGCCCTCAGGTTTTCTTATTCCATTTTTTATCACCAACCAACCTTCTTATTAATTTTTAATCACTGCTTACAGATCTACAACAGAAAAAGTCACTCATGCCTCAATGCAAATGAAGTACTGCACCTCAATTTCAGTACAGATGTTTGATTCAGCATTGTAGCTAAACCTGACACACAGAAAAGTCAATTAAGCATCCTAATAACATTATCTAAAGCCACTGCATAAGAAATTGCTCACAATTTATTTAAAGTATTTGAACAGCAATTACTCACGAGATTCTGCACTTAGTTGGGATTTCCTGTTCAACTTAATCTGATTACAAGAAGTATTTTGTAATCAGGGCAATTTAAAAGCATTTCATTGAAGTAACGATGCGTACATGCTAAATCTAATTTGGGAACCTGAAAAGCTCGCTTTGTTTACTGTCTCTTGGACTAGATATCTTGTATATAGGGCAGCCATTTTGAGAAAAGGGGAGCTCCCATCATGTTCTCTTCAAAATACTTGCAACATAGTCACAGAAAAATAATTCTGATCTTCCATGAACAGCATTAATTACTTTATTTAGCTTTCAGAGACTGCTGAATTGTGGATATGCTATGAGGAAAAACCCTACCAAAGAACATTCTTGGTCAGTAAGATAGGAGAAGCAGACCACTGGAAATTCAGATGACTGTGATTCAGGAGACGGGCTCATCTTAGATGAGATACCAAAGACATTGGAGGATTCCTTGTGAATAGTGCTAAATGTCACTCAGATCCAAGATATCACACTCACTGCCCTCTGAATCTTCACAGTGAGCCTATAAACAATATTGATGCTGAAACTCTTAACACAAATATCACAGAAGTCTGTACTGCAGAAATGCATATACTAGTTACAGTAGTTGTCTCTAGAAACACTCAGACAAAACCTATGACGGATGCAGAATCATGGGCTCCTGAATGCAAAGTGACTATTGGGGCTCAGAAAGGAAAGGTCAGCTAAAATGTCAGTAAATGTGCTTATGCTGTAAAGAACTGCTTGCTGAGAAAGTAATCTGCATAAATTGTTTCCCTTTGAGCAAGATATATCACATAAGATGATGATTTTTCTAATTGCAGAGACAGAGGTTCAACATTATACAGTGAGTACAGGGAAGAAGGAGATAGATGAGCAATTTTAAATGTTTTATTAACCTGTATTTGAAAACAATTGTTCATTTTAGCAAAGCTGTGTGCCCTGGGATCAAGTAGTGTCACAGGCATGAGATGTACAGTGCCCTTTATTGTATTATACTTTAGTGACCCCAAGGTCTGTCTTTCACAGACAAGTCAGCAGTCTCTCCTTTTCTCCATATTCATTTCTTCTAATGCCCCTGCACTATATCTGTCTGGCCTCTTTCAGATCTCTTCTGAAGACCTCAGTAAGAACAGTCCCTAATGGTCAGAGCATGTTAGATATGTCTAGAGCATATTTTTCAGTTTAGTTTAATCTATGATTAACACTCAATATCACAGTCCAGGGTGCTCAGAGCTTTGTCAAGCTGCATATTGAAAGCCTCCAATGACAGAGGCTGCACAGCTCTTCTAGACAACTTGGTCCAGGTGCTGACTGCAGTCAGTGACAGATTATTATAATCTTTTTTTCCCTTTTGCAAATCAGACCCTTCTCAATTCACTTCATGACTGCTGTCTCTCATCATCATGCATGGAACATCTGGATTTCGCAAGGCTTCCACAACACCAACCAATTAATGGGATGTGTGGACCAGGAGTTTCAAAACTACCTTCTTGATCTACACCAGCATTAATACAACTGCACTGTGGCCTAATAACAAGAGTGATTTTGCACCTGGATGGACATTACACTGGAGGAACTAAATCATCTACTTTTACATCAGAAGACTTAAACTAGTTAAAAATCCTGAAAACCTGTAAGGATATCCAGTTCAGATACATATTCTTCAGACTGATCTATGCTTGCTACTTTACATTTAAAGTTCATTTAAAAATGAGATTATATATTCATGCAGGGGTCTTTAAAGAGATTTAAATGTTGTCATTTTTGTGTGACCTAAAGAATACTCCAGCATAAAGAGGGTGTGTTGGGGTGGGGGGAAACAGAAACCAAGCAACAATCCAGTATTCAAAAAACCTTACCCCTGCACTTTTGCTCTAATTCAAATAACAAATGCCAACTCTTCTATTCTCATATATATAATCTTTGGCTTTCATTTCCCTGGCAAATGAACATACTTTTTACAAAGTTTTGCTTGTTCTGAACTCTGTGGAAAACAAACAAGATTACAAGTACATTTATGCTGAACACTTCTTCCCAAGCATTGCTGCCAGCAGAGCAACACTTGATTTAAGACAGATGAGGTTTCAGGCAAGAGCTGACAACTTCAACTGATGCTTAATTCCTTCTGCAGCAGGCCTAAATAGCATGCTGTTTAAAATACTATGTCTTGCTGTGCTATGCAGACACTTCCAGAAGCATGGCCACTTCCCAATGCAACAAAGACTTGGATCAGAGCCTTGCCAAGGAAGGAGACTGCAAGTACTGTAGAAGCAGAGTTGGTGACTAGAAGAACAACCCTTCAGACCCAAAGCATCACCAGCACAGGGAAGCCATGGAAATATCACCTGAGGATGACAGAGTGCCATGGAACCTTCTCATGTGCTTGCAACAGTCATCAGTCAGCCTAGGTGAGAACTTGATCCAGTGAGTTTCCAATCAGCAGCAATCATCTGCTTCAGATGGACCATACTCATGCACTGGAGAAAGGAATAGGAACCATAAATCAATTTCCAAGAGGTGCAGAACTCAACCTGGACATTTAGAAAGTGAAATACAGCAGTAAAAGTGACACACTTCAAAGACTGCAGACTCGTGTCCTCATAGTTACTGAGCACATTCCATCGCTTCACATCACGCTGTTTCAAAATAGGCTGTCTTCTGCAACTAAAATTGGCAGAATATGAGTAATATGGTTTCCAGATACTATTTTTCTTTCTATTTTTGGAGGGGGGTTAATTAAAAAAAATCTCAGTTTTCTTTGTGCTCAGATGAATACTGGAGATCTAACATAGGCCAGGGAAATCCTGTTATTTTCTTATTTCCAAGATACTACCCTTAAACTGGACAAGAAACAAAAGACTGCTATCTTGCCCATTTGCATCATTTAGCTACTGCTGATTTCTGGAAACCCTCCAGTGCTCAATGTCACCTCTCAGATCTGGAGCATTCAATAAGATATGATTTATTATGTGGATTGAATGCATAGTGCTGCGATTTTTTGGTTTTTCTGTTTAAAGGAAATTGCTTTTATATCTTACTCTGACTTAAATGCTTTTTTTTTTTTTAAAGTTCCCCCCATAGTTCCATGTACAAAACAAACTATAGCAATATCGATGTCGTTGGATTACAAAGGACCACACCACATGAAATTCAGTATGTGTATCTAATTTTGTGGCTTTTATCCAAGAATCAGGCAGGATTTTTTTCCCTTTTTATACTTAATTTTGCCATACTTTCGCCTTATTTAATAATAACTGCATGCTTGAATTATTAACTGTCTGAGAAACACATCTGATTCAATTCCTCATTCTACCATGAACACATGAGGGACAAGACTGGTGCACCTTATCATAAAATCTTAATCTCAACACAGCCACGTGAATCTGGAGACCCTGTTTACTCCACTCAAATTCTAGCTGTATCCTCAACTAGATCTCATTTCTGCACAAGAGCAAACAAGCAGAGCATCAACAGCTATCTGAAATGTAGGCCTACCTATTCAAGTCTCAGCATACAGTAATATGGACGTAGAGTCAATAGAAAGCTCCTCAGTAAAACACTGTTCTGCTTTTGCTACATCCAGTATCCAGTAGCAGTAAAGAACATTAAAAATTCAGCACGGTATTTGAAGTTTATTTGCTCAAAATAGTAGTAGCTATCTCACAACTAATAACAATTCTTTTGAACTGCAGAACAAGTGCTTTGCTCTGGCCTCCCAAGCTTTTGTCCCCAGGTCACACTCACTGCGAGAGCTCTCCAATGTCTGCTTTTGCAATGGTATTGTGTTAACCTAAAAGCATCTGTAACTGAACTCTGGAAAACAGGCTTGTAAATCTCTGAATTCAGATGTTGCATATTTAAGATTACTCATGAGTTAGAGAGCTGTGTATGTGGAATTAATGCAGAAGAATATAAATTACTTGTGTGAAAATAAACAAAAAAACCTACCTGCACTAAGCAAAAGCAGGCTTTCAGAAGGGAAAGCGCAGAGAAACTCAACCACATCTGTGGCACTGGCCTTATTCCAAGACACATTCTGCACCTAAACCCTCCACTCCTAGTCAGTTGGCTCACTTGCAGAGTGTTTCCCACCAAATAAAATTTAGCAATATTTGGTTATCCATGATGGCAAAAATACAAACTGGCAAAATAAAACATAAAGTATGAGTACCCAAAGAAGTCGTAAGTAGGGAGACAATCTTCTTTATTTAAATGTAGACTTTTCATTACAGCTCACTTGGGCAGGCTGAGAACAAACTCCAATCTCACAAAAATGCTAGAAGAGCCAAAATATTAGAAAAACATAAATAATCTTCCTCAAGCTAAAATATGTTGATCCCTAATTCTTTTTCCTGCAAAAATATGTATTGCATTGACAAGAAGAAAAATTAAGAAATGCCGCTATTGGATTTGAACCTGCCTACCTGATGATCACAGGCAGGTGGCATTGCTAGACTGAGCTGGAAAACATTTGTAGAATATCCCTAGGAAAGAGAGAAAACCACTAGCATTCACATTGTTTTTTGTCTAGCCAGTTAGTAATTGTGGACTTGCAGAATGAAGTGATATTCTGTTTTCTCATTTTGACTAGATAATGAGGAGGCCAGAACACTATGTGAGTGGGAGCACAGGCAAAAGCTCAGAAGACTGTCCTTCTCTCCCTTCTTTAACAGATTGGACAGAACAGGGGACAAGTATCTTTTGAAGCATAAAAAACATCCTACGCTCGCAGTGTTCGACTTTCCTCCATGTGGCCTTTGTTTGGCTGATTCCACACATACACATGGCATCTTCAGAGTTTTCTCCCATTTTGACTACACATAGAGGGTCCTCCAGCAAAAGAAACAAGAGCATCACCACAGTGAACTTTCCTGCCAAAGGTGCATTTTTAGAAACAGAAGAATTACAACTCCTCTTGTGCTGTAGCACACCTAGGGATGGTTCTGACACATGATCTTGAGTGCAAAATAATTTGCTCCTTGCTGTCTATCACCTCAGGCATTAGCACTGAAATAAACCCTTGTGTAAAATCACATCACATTGCCCTATTCATATGGATTGTGGCAAATTTGCAACATATTCTTAGATATACTAAAATATTAAAGTAACTTAATGTAATGCATTTCAGAATGGTACATTTTGTACTGAATTCACACAATCAATTATTTCACCTGAGGACACTGATCTCAGCTTTAGTTCAGTCAGGTCTGTGCGCAGCAACGGCACACAAAAACCCCATTATGCAACTGGCAGTCTCACATCTTGATCAACAGCAAAGATAACATCATTGCCATCAAGAAACTGACAGTTCCTTGAATTGTTAAAGAATGGATTTTATGATAAGGATGCTTACAGTTCTGCTAATATTAGTGGAAGCACAATGTATCATTTAAGCCAGGGTTTAAGTATGGTAGTTAATGAAAATTCAGATTTGGACGCAAACTGATAATATCTGGAACTAAGAAGATCTACATTCAATCCATATGCTGCTGTAATCAAATTACTGCTCAGAATTATTCAAATTATTATTCTGATTACCATTCCATGCTCATTCATATTGTTCCCAGTGGGATTGCTGTTTTTTACAGTTGCTGCAGAGGAGGAATATAGGGAACTACATAACTACGAGGTCCCAACCCTTTCCCCATCACCTCCTATAGCCTTGCTTAAGTTGCCTTCAGACCAATCTGTGGCTCTGTGTGAATCCTGTTCCTGGGTGATCAATTATGCAATGTGTTAATACATGAAGATCCAGGTATTAGGACTCCTGTTCAAATCAGAGTGCATTAAATGTTCCTTTGCAAAAGTCTCAGCAAGATTTCCAATATTTATGCATTATGAAATGGCTTTATTAATACATATTTTTAATGCTTTTACATCTATGAATGATGGCAAACATATTGTTAAGGGTCTATAGGAACACATTGTAACTCTTGGTAGACCTGAACCAGATACTCTCTGTTTCACTCTGAACTAAATCTCTGTTCTAGGTTATCACCGAAACTTGTGAACCATTTCAGGAATTAAGACAGTTGTTCCCTCCTGCCCTTTGCTCCAAGACAGTGGCAAGAGGATGAAGGTTCAAAGATTGACTATTGTTGGTGCAAGATATGTTAGCAATGCAATTCTTAAAGAACTCCCAATTATATTGAAGGACACTTGGAGAAACTTTACTAAGCCCTACCTGAGGGCAATTTAGCTAAAAGTTCATTCTGAAGACACCCTTAAGAGTTTCTCTTAAGAAGCAACGATTACTCAAATCAACTGCCTCACAGCATCCATTTGGTTTTGGTTTTGCTTGACGTATGAGGTGTTAGCATCCACCTCATTAGTTCTCCCAGTCTTGCTAAATTAATGCAGGGTAACAACACTAGGATTGAGCTGCCTCTCCTGCGTAGGGCCTCCCAGTATCACATCTTAAAAGCATTCCCTAGTAAACAGCCACCTTACCCCTCCTTTCCATACAGAGTCAAGTTACAAGGAAGAAGTGAAAAGGAAGAAAAAAAAATTACTTTAAGAAAAGAAAAAAAACCCAGTAACTGACACAGTAAGAGGAATAAATGAAGACAACTACTAGTAATAGAAAGAATCTGTCAAAAGACAGCAGTTATGTTCTGCAGTTCCTCTGAAGGCTTAGTGTACCATTATGTCTCTGTAGAGGCTGAAAGGTGCCAGAGCAGCAAACACAAAGGCTCTAGGACAGGGAATACACACACACAGACTCCCTTGATGGCCAGTAGCATTACCTGTATACCATGCATCTGTCTCACTTGGACTTTCTCTTGGCTGGAACATACATCACATGTTTTCATCAGTCAAGACTCATTTTTAAAGATGTATCTTATCAAATATAGATTAAATCAAACAGCATTTTTTTCATATGCTGGAGAGAAATAAATTAAGAATCGGCATGAAATTAAAACTTTCCACTGGAAAAAAAAACCAAACTATGACAGGGTTTGAGCCTCCAACTTTTAATGTAAGCTGTCTTACATTATCTCTAAATTTAGACAAAGAAACTCATGTGTTTCCATGGCATTTTTAATGTCATTCACATGATGTTTTAACTGTTCCATATTATGCAAGACCTACAGAAAATCCTTCAGCCTCTGAGGAGATCCAGACTGGTTTTTCTGCTATAGTATTTTGGCTCATACTTTTCATTAATTCTCATATAGTAAATGATTCCTTCTACAGTTGTAGCAGACCTCACGATAGTGAAGGAGTGATCCAAGCAGATACATCCCTGTTGAAATGTAGCTGGTTTGTTTTTTTTCTAAAAAAACTCAACCTCCCACCACAAGGACAGCCCTTAGGGTTGCTTTTGAATTCTTCAGCAAAAGCAGCACAAGTAATCGTCATGATATCCAGATTAAATTGCCCAATTGATGGATACGGAGTGCATGGAAATTCCCTCTCAGCTACTCATCTGCAAGCAATCCATCTAACAATCCCACACTAATGAGGTGGTGGAGACCATTAGTACATTCAAAGCTATATAGCAAGGATAGGCAGAGAAACTCTGAGTGAGATTTCCTCTTCACAACTGGAGTCCAAAGCCCAACTTTTGGGAACAATTTCCATGTACCAAAAAAGCAGCATCCCTGTACACCTAAGCAATTAGGAACAATGGCTATGCTATAGGACATCCTGCTAGAGGGCAGCACATACACATACTCCTAAAAGCCGGCAACAAAATGTCATAGAAAAGATAAAAAAAAAGAAGAAAAACAAATAATCTGAGCTTTATTTAGTTTTTAATCACAATTTCTGGAGATTGTACTGGGAACATAAAATGTTTCTTCATGATAAAGAATATGTTTCTGGACTGTGCTAAGACCCTGATTCGGTGGATCATTATAAGAATCCAAGATGAGCAGATGAGCACTGAAAAGAAGACAGATTATAGCAGCCATCTCTCTCAGAACATGACATTATGAAGAGCAAGCAGTTTTTTCACAGGTAGCAGAAATATTAACTCTCAGGGGTAGGGGAACAGAAGATGAAAATATTAAGTTATAAAAATAAACCCAGCATGTACCAGAAACGTATTGCAAAGAAGTATCAAGCTTATTTTACACTTTACAAAATTCTTCCTAATTTGCTCAAACTTTTCAAATACCCTAAGCAAACAACTTTCAGCATATAAATTCTGAGAGCTGCTTAGCTATGTGATTTTATTTTTTGTAGTGCTTCTCTGCTCCCTTGCAGAAACTTTTTATAAAATCAGCTGGAATGTCTAAAGATTTGTTTCTATTATAAATGCTTATTATATTGAAAAGGCTATTGAAGAATTGCCAGTGAAGTGGAGTTCTGCAGACATTCTTGCAGATGAAACATCACTTCTGTCACTGCTCATGAAAAATGAGTGGCTCAAAGTGTTCTGGCTTCTGTTTCCAAGAAAATTTTCTAAGTGTTCCATTTCAGATTCAACCCTATTCAACCCAAAATCTTTTCTGATTGACAGTGGTCCATACAGTTCTACATACACAATTCTTTCTGAAAAAAAAAGTGAATATATATAGAGACAACTCTGTTGGGAAGAAAATCTTACATTTCCAGAAAGTCTGGGTTATTCAAGCAAAAAAACAATTCTCCACATTTCATATAACACTATTCACATTACTTACTTCAAATAATTGGAACTGCTAGTAAGGTCTGTTTGATCTTTTAGAAGAGGTGTGGAGTGAAGTGGAAATTATTAAGGAAACTCAGTTTCCAAAAGAATTTTTTCTCATTTTTTTGTGTGTTTGACTAGCATGAATAGGTGGAACAAGATGGACTGATTCACACCAAGGAAGACTAAAGAGTTTTGAAGAGCAAAGGCTGAGGATACAAAAGCCCAGATGATGAACTCCTTGATCCTACAAGTGAAGGAGAAGGCCTAGCTAGGAGTAGAGGCATGCTGAGAATGAACAGCTAGCTCTGCAGCTGATGTTACAAGTAGTGCTTTGGCTTTCACAGCCAAGGATTCCTGTTGGAGGAAGAAGAGCTGAGAGATGGTATCCATTTGCTGAAGCAGGGTAAAAGCACCTTTGCCAAAGTGCTTGCCTGTCTGTTACAGAGAATTTTAAGCCAGGTGCATATGGATACAGCCAAAACAGCAGTTCGGAAAGAAATTGGGAGGCAAAGGGAGTAAAGTATGCAGGACAGGGTGATGGAAGCGAAAGATCCCTCAGAAGGATAGAAGAGGTTGAAAGGGGCTGTCTCACATGCTGGTACATAACTGGACACACTGTGTGCCACAGTTCTGCAAAGGATGGATGCAAGCAAATGAATACAGCAAATAAATCATCGCCTCCTGCAGTCTTATTGCATATGCAACAAGAAAACCTCAATTTTAGAGTATCAAAATGAGTAAATTGGAAAGTGCATCTAGTGCTGTGCCTTTGCAATATATTCAACTTTGCACTGAGAAATCTTGATGCAGGCTTTCTTAATATGCAGATCTTTGCAGCCAAATATTTATTTTCCAACCATTCCCCTGTATCTAATTCACTTTAGCAGTCATGAAAGCTCATCCCTAAGCCTGACCTCATGATGAACACTTATCTTTTCTCCATTACTCACTAGATTTTTGCCTTCAGGAGAGTGGGCTAAAAAGCATGCTATCTCCAAATTCTGATTCAGAATAAGGAGGTGTTACTTCTGTGTTCATTAAACCAGTTTCTTTTTTTTTAATATATACAAATTTTAATTAATGTACACATGGTCTTCCGCTTTGGAATCCAAATGCCAGAATATAAACGGTATCAAAATTTTGATTCAAAAGTTACTGGTAATGAAACACAAACAAAATCTAATGCCATAAAAAAAAAAAAAGTCTGACATTTTACCCTGAGGGGATCCAAGCAAAGCAAGATATTAATAAGAGGACTCTATCTTCTTTCTTCCTGGAGAATACAATTTTTCACATGCTTTGATGAATAAGTGAGTGTTTATGCATGGTGGAAGGAAGGAGATGAGTTTGGAAGCTGGGTTAATAAATCCTCTGCAGTGGAAAGGCTCACACATCCAGAGAGTTTAAGGGAAGAAGTCATTTAGGGAAGAAGCACAGCATCACACTGTACATACAATTCACACCCTTTTTGCTCAAACCCAT
This sequence comes from Turnix velox, assembly GCA_013400935.1. Taxonomy (NCBI): domain Eukaryota; kingdom Metazoa; phylum Chordata; class Aves; order Charadriiformes; family Turnicidae; genus Turnix; species Turnix velox. The sequence goes on from VZTY01015455.1 coordinate 325,893, forward strand.
ATTGACAGTTGGAGCAATTTTCTTCTACAATTGTAAATTAGCACCTCAGTAGGCTTTGCTGGCAGGTATTATATGAGCTGAGATGATGCCACCTGAGGTTCTTTGGAGTCCTTTGCTCCCTCCTTCTAGAAAAGTATCTTTTTTTTTCCTAAATTTTGGAAGGAATACTGGAAGCATAAGAGAAGGGGTCACTCCAAATGAGCACAGAAGATAATTCCAAAGCATTAGGACATGATTAACTCTTCAAGGCTTGGTTTTGGGTGTGTGGAGGGTGGAGCAGGAGAAGAAAGAGGAAGAGGAATATGCTTACGTATCAAGCTTTAAAATTACCGATTCAATGGAATATCTAAATTTGGGGATTCTGAAGCATGCTGTACGGACATATGTGCTGTCAGCTGCAAACTACTCCTACAGCACCAAGAGTTGAATGCAGCACCATATGTTATGCCAAGATTACTGATTTTCATTATATATGAAAGAAGACTTCCAATTTTAATCTTCATTTTCAATCATTATTTTATTTGGCAGTCTAAACACAATGATGACAGGCAGTATCTCAATCTGAGCACCTATTGCAGGTACACTGCCTCTCACTTTCTTCCTCTTCCTCCCAAGTATGAAGAGCAAAATAAGGAGAAACCTGAGACTGAGCAAGACCTGAGGATTTTGCTAGGGATGGACACCAAGCTCATCAGTTCTTCTGCTTCCCTACCGGAAAGTTAAGATAGGCAGTCAGCTGTGACTTGTGGCCTTTAAAGAAAGAGATCTGTCTTTATATAATAAAGGTGGGATTGTGTCAGCACAGATTATTTCTCATATAAAACAGGACAATTCCATGAAAGAGTTGGGTTCCTTATCCCTTCTCACATTCTGACTCTGGCAGCAGGTTGAGAGATGAATGGGAAAACCACCAACATTCACTGTCCTCCTTGCATCTCCCTGGAGATGTGTAAAGAGGCAAAGAGAACACCTGAGAGAGGAGTGCAATGTACCAACACCATGTCCATGTCGACTGACTAAAGTTAACTCCCTGTGTGCCAGCCTCATGCAATGTGAAAAAGATAATTTAATCCTATCCTTGAACAAATGACAGAGAATATATATATATAAGCAAAGAGGATATCCCTTTTCCAGGGATGGCTATAAAGGGAATTCATAAACACTACACCTTCTCCCACAGCAAATTGCCAATATGTCCATTACTTGTCCACGAGTACCAATCCTGTACTTGAGTAGAACAGAATCTCAAAATTGCTTGGGTTGGAAGGGACCTTTCAGCTCTTCATGTTGAACCATCCACCAAACTATGACAAGATCCATCACTAAACCATCTACTTCCACATCTTCTGTAAATGTCTCACCTTTTTTTTTTTCCTAGAAAAAGGACACAATTTTTTTAGCTTGCATTATACGGCTCTTAGGTGCACAGAAAACATCTGGGAATGTACACAGCAGAGCAGTCGTCAGCAAAGGGCACAGAATGCCAAGGCAATGGACATGAAGGCAATGAGTTTGATAAAGCCATTCCCTATCCCTGCTTCAGTAACCACTCTGTCCTTCCCAGTTCCCACATATTTGATGTCTAAAGTAACCTCAAGCAACTAACCACACCTAATAACATTTCGGTTTGTAACCAGCCCATATAATTCATGTAGTCTTCCAATGCTATCAACATGAATGGCTTTTGTTTCTTCTCTCTTTACACTTTGGAGGCAAACAGTTCTGCAGCTGAAGGATCCATCTGCCTGGTATATTTTTTCCTTCATTGAACAAAAGATTTAATATAGTCGCCATATAAAATTTGTTATGAAATGTTCTTTTATTATACATTAAAAAGTCTGCATTCTAGAATGCCAAGAATAGCAGTAATGGAGTACATTTTCCTCATGTAAATTACATAACACCTGCTAGTCACAGTGGAAGCAAATGAACTTGTATATCTATGGACTTCTTACTTCCTAATTTTATTTTCAGCTCCTCAGGGTTCCTCAGGCAATACCACCCTGACAGAGCAGCACCATGTCATGAGACATGATTGTACATCCCAGCCTATCTTCTGAATCAGAAGTCAGTATGTGATGTAGTTGGAGCATAACTCTACTGTAACTGGGGTCACTATCAGGGTCTTGTTTATAGTATAGCCAGGGTACTGTTAGGCAACATACAATAGCTAGTGGTGCAAGGTCAAATACAGCAAGCACTGGGCTGTGAAGTGGCATTTATTCCATTTGCTTAACACCATGCTGAGCTACTGGTACCTACCGGAAAGTGGCATCCCCATCCTTTTTTCAGTACAGCTTGTGCTAGATCTACCACTGAGCAACTTAATTAGAGTCTAATTTTGCATGAAATAGCTCTTGCAGCTTAGGCAGGGCTGAAGCACAGACAGGTAGGTCAGGAGCTGCTGTGGCTCCTGGAAAACCTGTGATGACACAGTTACTGACAACCCAAAGATTAAACACTGCTGGGGGGCACCACTTCTGATGGGAGCTGAATTATTTATTCTGCACTCTTATTTTACTTGTCATTAAGCAAAGCAAAGCAAACATTTCTATTCAGTGTTATCTCTGTTAGATCACAAGCTTGGCATCTCAGGTAGATATCATTTTCTAAGGAAGATGCCATTTTACACACAACTATATGTATGTAAATACACAGGCAAAATGCAACCCTAGGTATATTTGAGCAAAACAGTAAAGCTCCTCCTGCTTTATCAGCTCAGTGAGAAAACTCAGTCTTTTCTCAAAGTCTAACCAGCCCAGATCAGAGACAGGAGATTGCTTATGGCTTTAAAACCAGTGTTCCAGCTGGACTATTGGTTGGGTTTTCCATGTCAAGGTCATGTGAAGAGATGAACAACTCTTTCAGTAGTCTGGAAACACTATATGAAGCCTTTGAGCTCCAAGCAGTTGAAACCAGATGCTGGCCATTTTGGTGGTTGTGACTAAAAGTCATTACTTTGCAACAGCCTGGGTGAAACAGGCTGGTGGCCATAGTCTATATGAAAGTCTGAGGGGTGGCTGCACCATGAAATCCATTATGATCACAAGAGAGATGCCACAAAATGAACAAGCAAAGAAATGAAAGAACCCTACAGGCAATTTCTTCATGTCAGAACTGAGTCACCCCAGCAAGGAATTACACCATCACTTCCCGGTCTACTGAGAAAGTTTTTTCTTCTAGGTCCTTCTTTTTGAGCAGTGACTCAGATTTTGGGGTTTTCTCATTGCTTTTAAATAATGGACATGCTCTATGCTGCTTCCTGTTTTCTTCCAGTCAAAAAAATCACTCTAATGCAACCAATTAGGTAGTTTTAAGTATATTAAAATCTTAGGAGAAGAACATGACTGGAATATTCCTTTTAAATAACAATTATATGCACATTTTTTAAACAGAGGTTACTACAGGAGCAGACAACAAAAGCATTACTAATTGTCTCAACAGCATCTGTATTCACACATGGAAGGGGAAGGCTGCCAGATGTGTTTTTTAGTAAACTATCTGTCATCCCCTGTGAGAAGGACTAGGTGTATGATGATAATAGTAGCAATGACAACAAAAGAAGATGGGATAACCCATAGGTTTTTATGCTAGGCTGTAGTTATAGAGGGTCTGGTGAATGATAACACTAAATATTTGTGCAGCACAGTTGTGATCATTTGGTTTCTGTATTGAATCACTGAGTGCTTTGATTTTAGTACCTGGAGACAAATTGCTAAATACACTAACACCCACAGTATCTTTGTAGTAAGATCTTCAAAGGACTCCAGCAGGTTAGGTCTGGCTTTTCTCCACTCAGCTTAATACCAGCGTTTTTTTAAACAGTCAATACTTTTCTGCGTGGTTTCCCAGCACATCAGTTAAAGACAGATGCAAAGATGCTTTTCGATCAGGTTGATCTACATACAGAATACAGGTTGCAGCTCTTCAAGCTTATGACCACTTTAAGAACAGAGACTTACCCCAAACTTTCAATAATCCCTCGAAACTAGAACAACATGTTGAATAAATGCAAACATGATTCTGCTCTTCCCACTAGTGCATTTCTCTCATTTCCTGCTGACAGTCTCAAATCAAAAGGCCTCTGCTCCCTACACAAATGAAGCTTATCATCAACTGGGTATTGCCCTACCAATCATCTCATTTCCACAGACTGTGTTTACTCTGTATGTCAGATGTATGACACCCACATTCCCTCATTCTTATTTTTAATCACTTCAAGGTAAAACAGTAATCCAAGAAGAATCACTAAGACTGTCAGAAGAACAGCAGATGTTACATTTGTACCTGGTGTCTTCTGTGTAACACTTTGCAAAAAGTCAAAATGCATGGCAACAGTTTGTTCTACGCCATCTTAGTTACCACTGCAATCTACTAACGCTCTCACTTAATAACTTCTCAATTAAAATAGGTGACTATCACTAAACTTTCTCCCTCCTCTTTGAGTTCCAAGATGGTGGTTTCTCATTTGGGTCAAGGGACAGCAGCCTCAGGAATGCCCTGAGTGTGCCTGATACATATGATCAGGGATGCACCCTTCATCTGGAAGTCATTTTACCAAGGTCTGCTTAGCTCCTAAAGGGAAGGAATCAGCATAAATACCTTCAAACCATGCACTAAGTGGGACACAGCACAGCGAAACCATGCTCTCTGTAGGTAAATGTTCTAAATGAGTGCTCACAAAGATTGGCTGCTTCTCTGCACTATCCCAGTGGCAAAAAGGTCAGCACATACTTATAAACTGATCCTTTAATATAATATATTTATAGATATAAATATAATATTAAATATAAATATAATATCTATAAATATAATATTTATAGAATCATAGAATAGTTTGGGTTGGAAGGGACCTTAAAGATCATCGAGTTCCAACCCCCCTGCCATAGGCAGGGACAC
>VZTY01015455.1:330837-357724 GCA_013400935.1 Turnix velox
AAAAGAGAAAGGGGAAGACTACCTCTTCTGGACATAGTCAGCTCCTTGCAATACACAAGGCATTGAAGTACCTCTAATTCCTGTTCCCATATAAAAATTCCTCTCAGATTTATTTTCCTAAGTAATGGTTACTTCTTTTCAGGACTTCAAAAATATTCCTCTGCTTAATACAAGCTTATTAAGCAATTCCTTCCTCAGAGTCTGTAGTATTCTGTAGCTAGTATTCAAATCACAAAGTCTTCATAACTTGTTTAGTAACAACCACACATCAACTAATAATATATGCCATTGTACCCTCTCCAGACTTGCTCCGGATGCTAAAAGGGATCTTGGCAGCCAGTAGCACTGCTTTCATTCAAGCAAGGTTAAGTTCCCTAGAGTTTTCTTGTCTAAGTTGCTGCTTCTTCCATCTTCTGCTCACATACACAGCCATGTTTCTGTCCTACACAGGATCACTCTGCACTAGTATTTTACATGAGCATAGTCATGAGTTATTAAAAAAAATCTGCATTTATTAAATTAACAAAGTTAATTTCCTTAAACACTGTGTTTCTTACTCTGCAGTCTGCTTCTGCTGTGTTTATTCACTTGTTCATTGATGCATATTTTATTACTTTGGAACAGGCTTTCTAGTCATTGTTTCAGACTAAGCTCCAGGCCAGTAAAACATTTATGCAAGTGCAGGACAGAATTTTAGGAGTATGGATAATCCTACCGGGAGAACTGAAACAGAATCAGCTGCACTAGCAACATCTGCCCCCAGTGCAGACTAAGAAGGAAATAGGAAAAACTTCATTCTCTACCCTCAAATGTTCATGAAACACAGCTTGGTTTTGCAGTACTTAACAATCACACTTTTTTCCAGAAAGCAGGTTGTGCATTAATTGCCAGAAACTATGACTAAAAATAAAAGACGCAAAAAAGGAGTCTTACGATACTGATGGAGTGAGAAGAATTTCAGAGCTTTGAGGTAGATTCTTGACGGCAACAGAGTGCACTAAGAATAGCAAGTGAGTAGGAGTAGTCAAGGCTGAAAAGTTTCTGAAGTGCTTTGATTGCCAGTTTCTTCATGGAAGCTTTTATTCAGGTTACCTGTTATGTGAGAAGGTTAGATATTTATTGGAGTTTCAGTCCCTGTAAGAGTAGCTTGGAAATGTCTACTTTTGATTTTTATATTGTTCAGTGGAATAGCCAAAACTTCAGTAAGAACTAAATTTGTCTCTGATTTGTCAACAGAGAATTGCACTGGCTATAGCAACTAAGTTAACAAAATAAATAGTGATGTGTTAGAGCACAGGCCAAAAGAGACGTGGGAACTGTCCTTCTCTCCATGCTCAGCAATTCACACTTAGAGAGGTGTGTAACAGAGGTACAAAAAACAAAACCCCTCAAAATTCTGTCTCACTAGTCAGGTGAAAAAAAGGATGTTGGAGAGACTGAAAACAAAACCTATTCTGGCACAGTTCAACCCAAATCTTTATTTTCCAGAAGAATATAAATATTATTCCAAAATCTGAAGTAGCTCAGTCAGCCAAATCCTTGGCATGAGAACATCATCAATAAACTTGTTCATAAAACTCAGAAATGAGCCAATCTCAGAAATGGCCTTAAAAATGTATGTAGGCCAGAAAGACCCACATCAAGGCCTCATAATCTTGCCATTTTTAAAAGCAAGCCAAAGCTAACATCAGGACTCTCACACTACCTAAAGTTTAGAGCCTTGGGCTCTTTTGTGAAGGAACATTTTTACCTGATCTTTGCATAAGATTTGGTTTTGGATGTATTAAGGGAGTTGGGATTCCATGGTCACAGGATGCTTGGAAGGGAAACAAACAAAGAAATGGATTTGATATAAAGACTGCTCAATTGTATAAGTAATACTACTAAGCAATCACTTGTCTTTGTAAAAAATATGCATTTGTATGAACAAGGACTGCAAAAATATGCTTTCAAGAGCAGTTTGCACAGCTGTACTAATACTGTAGTCTTTAACAGCTCTTAGGTCAGTGGGAGTAAACACTTGATACTCAATAACATTAGAAAAGTAGTAAAATTGCTTTATTTTTAAGTATGTATCCAGGCTCTAAACACCATCAGTTTTCCACCTGGAATAATATCCTCTTATGTCCTTTCCTGCAGATGAAATTTGATCTTGAAGCTAAACATGTTACAATATTATGGCTACTATTTGAAAACCTCTACAAAGCTTCATCACCTCAGGACTGCAGTAGCATCCAGCCTATCTGAAGGCAAGTGAGCGCATTTTCTGTGTGCTGCTCTGTTTCACAAAATTCAGGAATAAAGAGACATCCTGATGGACACAGACCTTGCAGACCATGCAGCTGACCACTGAACAAAGGCTGTTCACCTGTTCAGAGATTTCAGCAGAACACAGGAAAGGTAATTCTGTGAGGATTACTATTTTGGATTGGGCAGCATCAAGAAAGGCTGGAACAGGCAGGCATTCTGCTTTCCTTTCATTCTGTCCAGGTCACTAGTTCACCGCTTTCTACAGCTCTCCATTTGTGCACTACCCCAAATTACCTTCTGATTCTCTACTGAAAATGCTCAGTCACAAGGGCATTTTATGCCCTCACCTTCCTTTATTTAAACAACCATTTCCCCTGTCCCCAAGAAACACAGGGAAAGAACTCAATAGGCCAGCAGTCTTTCCAGCTGCACTTTTGCTCTGAACTGTTGTTACTTGGAGGCACAATGATATTAGTGGCATCACTCAGACTTTCTGTTCCCAAAACATATAATAACCTTTGGGAGTAGGAACCATGACATTCCATTGAATAGCTTTCATTTCATACCAAGCATAACCTGGTCTCCAGGCTAGTTCTCAAGTATACTCATTAAACTCTTCATTGCAGCAAGGCTAGTAGCTGGTCCTCCATTTAAAGAGAGTTACATCATTTATATAAACAACTGAGCAAAATCAGAAATGCTGCATTAAACATTGCTTCCCTTACTCTTATAATACTGACAGCTTTACATGAGAAGATTTAGTAAAATATTCCTGTATGACATTCTGAGGCTGTGAAACTGGACAACTGGAAAAAGTCTTACTGTTCCCAGTATATCCCAATGCAATGTTAAATTTAATTTCATCTTACTGCTCATATTTAGTAAGATCCTTTCTTGTCAGCTAGAGACTTGAAGAACTGCTGCTGTGGGAGCCCATCATTTAACATTCCTCACAGAATTCATAGCAACAACTTGAGTCATCCACATTCTGGTGACTCACTCCTGCCACTTGATATACATCTCTTCAATTTTAAGTCACACAGAATCATCTGAGTGACAGCCAGAGGCAGCCCTATGATTTTCTGGCTTCTGCATCATTACATTTCACTTCTTAGTGCTCACAAGTCTTCACTATGAGAAAAAAGTAATTAAAGAAAGTAATTTTTATTACCATTACAAAAAAAGAGTTCAGATCCTCAACATTCACCCAGAAAAACAAGCTTTTCTACCTGATGGTATCAAAGTACTACATAAATGCTCATAAAGAGTTCTCATTGTTATCATAAGGGAACCAAAGCAAATGCATCAGATCACTTTTCAGAGACTGACAACAACCTAAGCCCTGCAGGGACACTTAAAAATACTGCAGAGGAGCTCTGTAAGCTCTCCACTTACCAGAAGTCCTACTGCCTCCTTGTTTAATATTTTCAGGGCAAAACAGGGAAAGATGCAAATATGTGGAACTGACACCTAAATACCTTTACTTCCATGTCAGGGAGCTGGTAGCCACTTCACAACTTGCAGCACATACCAATGGTTTGTCTTTGGTGATACCATGTCTTTTCTCCTATCAGACACCAAGATGAGCAAATCAATACTCCTTCCCCTGAGGACAGAGGCTGAAAAATGTATCAAAGTAGCTAGGAGGTGGAGCCAGCCATCCTTCTGTGCCCATCCAACTCTGTGTTAGGAAGGTACAAGGTATCACTGTTTTTACACATGCCCAGTGTTATGGCAGGAGTTGGTGTTCAGATCAACCCAGGTGCACTGGCTTGTGGAGCAAGCTGCCAGGCTCAAATCACAGCTTCATTTTATTTCTTGCTGAATTCCTGCACAGAGATTTATGGACTAGTGTTGGTTTCCCTCTGAGGATAATTTTGGCTCCTGGTACAAGACTCCTGGGAATGGACACCTTGCTCTGTCAACAAGAAAGAACTCTTAGAGTGAGAGCAGTCAAACAATGGACCAAGTTTCCCGAAGAGACTTGTGAACTCCCCAACTTTAGAGATACTCAAAACCCAACTGGACCTTAAGCAACCTGCTGTAGTTGACCCTCCTTTGAACAACGCTAGGTGATCTCCAGAGGACCCTTCCCACCTCAACTGTTAGCACTGTTAGTGTGAATAATTTATTTATTGCACAGAAGTAGGTCATTGTCCCTTGTGTAACAATGCCCGGAGAATATGTCATACAAGTACATTACACAGTCTTCAGAAGTGGTACTTATCTGTCAAAGTTGTCAGTAACCTCTGTTAGCTCCTCAGAAGGAACCTTCCAGCTTCTGACAAATAGCCAGTATCACTCCCTAGCTGGGCAGCCCCCACAAAATTACAATTTGCATCTCTTACAGTCTAACAGTTTGACGCAGGATTTCTCAGCCTTCAAAAACAAACACACAAATATTTAAATGAAACATTGAGGAATCATTTAGTTTTGGTCATTAGCTGGTACTGCAGAATGTATTTGGATGCTACCGGACATATTTTCTAATATGTTTTAAAACAGACTGGCAAGTGGAGACTTTCAGTAGATGGAGGATGCATCTTTCTGTAGCCCTGTGGTCTTTCTCCCAGGCAAAAATGAACAACCACTGATTTCAATCAACAGTTCATCCTTTCGGTGGATTTTTTCATTAGTTGAAGATCCTCATAAGAACACACTAATCCTAAGTTTTCCCTTTCTCTTACTGCTCAAATCTAAATAATGATGGTGATGTCTGGGACTGGGGACCTAATGGTAGTTATTTTTAAGTTAACTTTATGATAGCTTTTTTACCAAGTAAGGACTTCCAAAAGTTTCCCATAAGTTTCCTCTTAAGGTTTTTTTTCACTATGGTGTTAAAAGACAAATTTAACAAGAAGTGCACCATGGGCAATGATACAAGACCAACACCTGCACACACTACAAATGAAAAACACACTTGAAATAGCCAATATAAAAGCTTTACATATAGCTTGTTTCAGTTTTGGGAACCAATGTTTTTACAGCAATAACAGTGTCCCATTGCATGATTCACGCTTTTACATGTGTTTTGCTAATCAAATGCATGAAAACAAAGAAAAACATACACCTTTACCCAGTGCAATGTTGCGGGTAGCACTTCTGAAGCATCAAATTGCTCAAACCAAGCAGGGAATGCATAGGTCCACCCTTACACAAACTACGTGAGCAGAGTTGAACACAATGATCTCTTTGAAGCTCTTCCTAGACCTCTTCAATGATTCTTTGTTGATGAACACAACAATGAACTTGGTTGATGCTGGCAACTCTTTGAAATAAGATGAGGAAGGGGTATTTGCTACCTTCCCTCATCAGTTGAACAATAAGCAATTGATCATGACCAAAAAATCAGAGAAGCAAAGGAAGAGGGCAATAACCTATTTTAGGAGAATAAGAGATGTTGTGACATTAAGAAAGCAATGAGATTTAACAATCCCTCTTCCTCTTCCACACTACAACTGCTTGCTGTGTCCTTGTGAAGTTTAACATTAAGCAAAGGCTTAACTAAACAGAAGTCTCTCAAGTAAGTTTGAGATCTTTTTTTTACAGAGTACAAGGTGAAGACTTATGGAGTAAAACCCACTACATATAGCAAGTATTTGAAACTAGTACTATTTCTACTATTGGACATAGATCAGCAATACTTAATAAAGGCTACATTTAGTACCTCAAGTTACACTGCATGGCTCTGTCATCAGAAATCTTTTCATTTACTGCACCACATTACTACACATAGGATTGGTCAATTCTATATGTAGTAATATGGCTGTTATTTAAGAGTGTCTTCTTAATGTAGCAGTCTTACTTCAGACCTGTACAACTCAATTAAGCCTATTCAAATAGCATCCTTTTGGCATAATCCTCTTGAAAACAATACTGTTGCATAAAGGACTGCGCTGTCCATTCCTCACTGGGTAATCAGGTAAAACACAGAAAAAAAAAACCAGTGATATTCCAACACTTTCAAATTACCACAGATGCCTAATACAGCTCTTACATCCAATTTTGCCAAAGAGAAGACTCTGTATACAATATAGTTATATTAGAGCAATAAAAATTTCTAAGTACTTCTAATTACAGCAATAGCTTATGATAGATACAGATAATTTTCTGTCCTTCTGATATATTCTGGGCCTGATTCTGCCATTAGTTGCACCAATATAAAAGTGTATTATACTCAACAAATTTAAGTTTTCATTATTCTACACCACCACCCTACCCCAAATACAGTATCCTGCGTCTTTTTGTTCCCATAGGAAGGTACATTAAGAACAAATGACTAATGCTGCAAAGAGAGAATTGGCAGTTCTGCTTCTCCCTACTGCCCTTGCTGTGTGCACAGTAAGGCAACATCATTTAAAACTAAGCTGATAGCGGATTTCCCCCTCCTGGCTGTAAACATCTGTGCTCTTGCCAGAGCTGGCCACTGTAGCTGTGTGGAGACTTAGTCCAGACAGCATTTTTGGCCAAAGTTCTTTGGGGGAAGAGGGAGAGCTGTTCTTTTACCAGAAAGTGCTAGTTCCAGCTGAAGTGAGGAAATAGCCAAGGATGGAGCAGATAATGACAGTTCACACACAGATTAGCCCAAACTGCCATGGAACTATTTGCTGACATAGAAGAGTTACTCCCCACATAAGGTTTTCACACATGAAATAGTTAAACAGTGTTTGATCATGGAAGATGGTCTTGTTTCTTAAACCTCCTCTCCACAATCTGCATGGCTCCATAGACATTGCCTTCTCTCAAACAACAGCCTTTACCATATTGAAGCTTTTGGTCAGAGTACATCTTAAACCACAGTCCTCATTTCCCATCAGTGGTCCTTCCAAGTCAAAGGCTTTTCATTACAGCCTTATCCTATTTGGCTATTCTGCATTCTCCCCCCCTGTAGCAACAGAGGTCTTATGATTCTAAAATTTTCATAAGTTTTAATGAAGCTGTGAAACAGCAAAGTACTACTTCCCCAGATTTAAAAGCAATATGAGAAAACCAATTTCAGACAAGTTAATTTTATGAAAGTACAGAATAATAATTTATAAAGACAGCCAAGTTTGAGCATTTCATGTCTACTATAAATAGAGATGTCTCACATCCAGTTATTGAAGCACAGCAAAGTACTTGTGTAACACCACAATGTAAAAGACATCATAAGACTAACCGCTTCATTCACCAAGAAACTTTCAAAATATCTGGAAGATAAAAACTTGGCAGGAGAAGAAATCAAGCCCTGAAACTGATAACACTAAATTTCAAAGTATGTTGTTTTGATGAATCCAGAGATGCCCAGGGCCTGCAAAACACAAGCTGACTGAAGAAATTTAGTAAGTCTAAGTGAAATTCATTACCAGTTTCACCGCAACCCAGAAACTGGTGAAGTTACGAAGGACAATGGGAAAAGAACAGCAAAGTTACTCAAAAAAGCATCAAAACTCTCCTCACTCTTCAGTGAGAACTGAGACAATGACAGTAGACATGATACAGATGGCCTACATATAGCAATTCTGAAAGATATCTTAAAAACAGGACAATAAATTCACACTCATTTATGATCAGGAAACAGCAACACAGCTGACATTCACCACAGGTGAACTAGAGGTAGACGTAGACCAGTGACCTAGACGACTTAGTATGGCTTTGGCAGGAGGGGCACAGGATACCAAAGGAACATTTGCTTAATCATCTCCTTTCCCTCTCTGCCTGTAGGCTACCTCAGGATTACCTACAGACTGAATTACCTTTAAAACTCAATGCTAAAAAGTACCTGAAAGGAGAAAAGTGAGGGATGCAGAGGCCAGCTGTATTCTGTATTCTTTTAGAATAAGAAAAAAAGAAAAAAAGGAGGGGTTCATGAATATGCTTGGAAGTCCAACAAGCTCAACATTCATTTCACAAGAGATACATCTGTTTTTTAGTTTAAATGACTGGTTCATATAATATCCACACAAGGACATCACATCAATTTTTAAATAACTACAGGCAAATTTATGTTTTGCCACATGGAAAGATTTGTCAGAAAATATTCAGGTTGATATTTCCAGAGCTTACTGTCAGTGCACATTATAAGCAACACACATTACTGCAAACGTTCAATTACACTAAATACATGACTAATTTCTTCTTTGACAGAATGGCCACGTAGGCATGTTCAATACTGGATTTGCTACACCCACAACACCTAAGTTGCATTTTTGTAACTTAGAATTGTATCACTTTTACAAAAGAGGATTTGTAAAGGCAAGTAAGTAGGTTTGCCACACAGATCTGCACAGCAGCTCTCCAAAAATTATGCTTTCTTCCACTGAGGTCTGATTAATTCTTGACAATCAAAATGATGGAATAGAGGGAAACTGGCTTTAGGGGTACCTCCAAAATCTGTCCTTCAGAAAGAATTTCCTGAAAGTTCACATATCTACAGCGCTCAAAGTAGAACCCCCCAATAACAAAAAGGGAAGAAAAGTCTCCACACTCAGTCCCACCATAATGCAAGTCTGAAACACTGCAATGAGCTGTAAGTGAACCTTGCAAGGCTCTTCAGAAGAGACTTTGACTAACTGGAGCAATGTCTCAATGATTCCATCCCTCTTAAAAACGACAATTAATGCTAGAATAAACATTTCAACATTAGGGTCACAAATGAGGAGGGTGCCAGTGTTTGTTCACATACTCAGGATATCCTCATACAGCAAAAGAGCAGATTACATCTCAGTTTTAAGAGAATCTTTCTGTATTTTGGTTGTCCAGTTGAATAATATTTTCCCATGGCAATGGAGTGGTCCACATTAGCCATCCCACAATGCAGCACGAAGAGAAAAAGCATAAAGTTAATAAAGTACAGGGATGGTTCTGAGATACTTCACTGTGTTGTGAAAACACTTAAGAAACAGCTGTACCATATACCTCCAAAACAAAAATTAAACCCCAAAAGCCAGTATTTCCTTTCATGCAAATGCATACAGGATACCCTTAACCCTTTGAGATTTTTTTTCCTTAGGACAAATGATCATATTTCATTCACAAGGCTGCTGAAATACATCCCTATTGACTGGCCTGAGAGATATAGGGTAGGCGTAAGAACTATGATTGATTTGAGCCTCTGATTTTCACTCCTGACTTCAGACTATCCTTAACCACATCATCAAAACCTAAATTTGCATATGCACATTGGGGTTATCCTAGAAGCTTGCCAATGTCTGTTGTCGGAAGAATCAACATGGTGTTCTAACTCCATTGTTACACTGACCTCTTCCAGCAGAACTACACCTGAATGGTGACTGGGGTCTTCACTGCTTCAACTTTCATGCCTTAACCTTCAGACAAAAGGGTTGAAAGGTGGCAGAGCAACGTGGTAATACATATGCACTAGCTGAGAAGTAGCAAGTAGAAAGAACAGCACAGGGATTAGCATTCAAATGCAATACAGAGAATTTAAATGATGTTCATCAAGATCACTTACTGGATTTTCAGTCACTCTGCTTGCTGAGAGGAAAAACAACTCCCTAGAGACCACTTAAGAACTGCACTTAAAAGAAAGCAAGAGCAGGATCCTGCTGATACCAAAGTCTGTTGGGCCATGGATATGCACTGGACAGTATTTACAACAGACTGCAGAATGCACGACCTTGATCCTCTTTCAGCCACGATGTATTGCTGTGCTCCATTCTGGTTACTCAGTAAAACTTCAAAGAAATCTATAAACCACCTCAACCGCTAATAAATCTTACCTACAAGTCAGAAAAGCAGAGAGAGGGTGGAACAAAGTACATTATTTTAGCAAGAGGGCTTTCAGTATTTGCACCTCTTTCTCACTGGGTTTACAATAGCTCACCTCATAGGCATTCTTTTTCATTGACAGAGATCTAAACAAGGAAGGAAATATTGGTGCTTGTCAAACAGACAAATACAGAGGGACAAATATTCTTGTGTCTTGAAGGAACAACTCCATAGTGGCAGCAACACAGAATGGCATCACAGCAGGGAAGCCCTGAAGGGCAGATTTCTTCCCTGACACAAGCAAAGCATGGCTGGCACTGAGACACACAAATGACCTTAACATTCCTTGGGCTAGACATCTGCCCTGCCTGGACAAACATTCTAGCAGGAAGACCCAATAGGGCCCAAACCCAACATGGGGGGAAACAGGTCTTCACATCCCATGAAGCAGAGACATGAAAGAGTTGCCTTCTGCTCTGGGAGGCACATTGCTAAGTGCCCTTCCCTTCCATCCTCCCAAAGACAGGACAGTAAGCCATCAGAGTTGAATTTCAAGGCAAAGTTCAGTTCTGCAGCCAGCCCCTTCTCACTCCTGTATTCCCACTGAAGTAAACAGGGCAGTTCTGTTTGAACAAGTAGCCATTGCTCTGAACTTGCCATTACTTTATTTAGAAATGCAGCAATGAAGCAAGCAAGAATCCCTCAGTGTATTTTATCTGCTCTGGAAGAGAGCTTTCCTCTCTGCAAGCTTTTTTTTTTTTTTCATTTTTTAATATTCATTTTGCAGTAAACCAAGGTAACTGTCAATTAGAAATCTGATCATAACAAGGTGATTTATTTTTCTTCTTGTTTTTGTTTCTGTATTTAGTCTTCAGAAGCTAAGTTGTTCAGAGCACATTAAAACTTTCAAATGTAGACAAGAAGAAACAAATAATAAAAACAAGCTTGTGATTTATTAATTAATGATAATTACTTCCATTCAGAATCTGTCATAATTCTTCAGACACAGTACTGCCTTACCCCTTTCTATCCCACTACTAATTCTAGTCTACATGCCTGTGAAAAAGAAGTTCCCAAGCAGGAAGGCAAAGCTCGGCCCTCTGGCTTCACCTTCATCTTTTCCAGTGTGTGCAGTATTTGTGACAACGTTTGGATTTTTTTATTTCTTGGCATTAAGACTTCAGTTCTAGAATCCTTGCTACTGCCAAATAATGCATCATCTCACAATTGTTGAGTATCTTAAAGGAAACCTGCTAGAATCCTGACTTCTGCTGTTTTTCATAATAAATATAGCTTTGGAAGGGCATTAGGATTTGGAACCTAAAGGCTTTGAAAGTATGAAACAGGGATGAGGCTGAAGACAAAAGATATTGCATATTTCATAGCCTATGTTTTTCATCCAATCTTTCAGGCACACAAACATTTGGGCTACTTTACAATCCCATCCCTCCATGTCCTTCTACCCATGAAGTTCACATCCCAGTAGCCATAACAGTTCAGAATCATGGCAGCAAGCAGGCTTCAAATGGATGTAAATAAGCCATTACTATCTGCTGGTTTTCTTTCAGATTCTGTCAAACAAACCAACAGTGGTCACAGAGAAAACTCAAAGACACAGGCAAGCTTCCATAGAAGTATGCAATTAATAAAACTGTAGGTCACACTGTAAAGAGTAATGTTAAATTAAGGAGTAAGATGGGCTCTCTCGTAGGATTTTCCAAGACCACACACCAAAGCTCTCTCTGTCACACCAAGGCTAGACCAGAGTTTCAAGCACTGGGTAGCAAGCCCAATTTGAAGCAACCAACAAACTATCAAGAGAACAATTCATTAGCTTTGCAGGTACTTCAAATTAGCTTCTTGCTAATTTTGACATCATATGGGTCTCATTATTCTGAAAAACTCAGAAGCAGTGAAAAGAGAATCCATCACTACCACCACTGCCTTGAGAGTCTAGGAGAATCCAAACCCTATTCACACAGCTGTACAGGTTTAAGCTTCCAGGCTCTTGATTTGCCCAACGAAATGGACTCACGTGCTAGCATGGTTTCACTTGCTCTCTTTCACAAATGTGGAAGACACAGTGTTCCAAAGATGTGAATCAGCAATGAAATAATCATTGTGCGTCAATTGGCCTTAATGAAACCATTTCCATTACTTCCATAAACAGTTTGTCTGTTATGTCTCTGACCTTCTGATAAGTGTGATCAATGTTTTTTGGAATAAATGAAGAACTGAAGCATTAAAAAACATTTAAATTGCCTGTCTTTTAGATGCTATAGAGAACCAGAACTCAAAGCTCAAAACAAGACCTCAGAATCATTTCAGTGGATCAGTTCCTCTGTATTAACAGAGAATTCATCTTATTCAGCAGTGCCTACTATTATTTCAATATAATCAATTAATAATTATCTGCTAGTACCTCTAAGATGAGAAACACTAGAAAGTTGGTGTTTTTCACCTCTCTAGTGCACAAGTGTACTAATACAAGGAAGTATACAACACATCAGTTTCCTCATCAGGCCAGAAGTCTCCTCCTACTCCAGGCACCATGAGATCAGCTGTAAATTACTTACCAGGGGACATATAGGACAATAGTAGGGCTGGGATGGGTAACTTTCCCTGGAATATAGTTCTTCTTAGATAGAAATACATGCATTTCTAGGATGTCTTAGACTAGCCATGTATACTCTATGGAGATGCTTTTTGAATGTAGAGAAAAGTACAAAGACTTATAAAGACACAGAGACAGGCTTTATACTAATGCTCTGACCCAGATGCATCAGATCTGGAAATCCCTGTCAAACATTTGGCTGACTTGGATTTCCTCCCTACAGAGAAACTGTGTTTGGGCAGAAATTACAAGCAGTCCAGCACATCTGGCAACCACTTCAGAGCAGCTATGAGGCTGTGTGGGCCAACAGCCCAAGTGGGATGGAAGAAGCTATGCAAAAATGAACAGTATACTGTGGTTAGGAATGTGAGGGACATTTCTGCATTCCTAAAACTGGATGTGCACCCCAGGTACATCCCAGCTGCAAATTAGGATGCACATCAGACATATGCATCTGTGGCCCTACTTCCCAAGAAGCTGGTCTATCAAAATCTGTTTGGCCCAATTGAAACTGAGTCCACAAGCAGGAAAAGCAAGAAGCTCTAAAGAACAGTTATGAGTGAGGAACCACTATTTGAGTTGATGTGAAGTCTTCCCCTTTCTCTCTGTTCCCTGCACTCTTCTGTGTATGGGCACAGCCTGGCTGTGAACATACTTCACAGAATTGCAGTTCTGAAGAGGCGTGCCAGCACCTTGGGGTCTGTGCTGTGCCTCCTGAGATGATGCAAGCATCTGAATGGGAATATATGAGAAGAACATTGTCTGCTCCACTTCCCATCAACTTTTATTTGGGACTGGTGCCAGTTTTCTGTCTCTTTTCTGAAATGAGATGAAGATCTCCACAGATTTGCAACTTAGAGACCAACTTGGGAACACACTCTTGATGGTTGCTAGTGATGAACTTAGATGCACTTGTGCTTTCCTGAAATGAGTCCTTCCACAATCACAATAAGCCAAAGCAGGAGTTGGCCAGGAAAGTTGGTATCATTGAGAGACGCAGTTTGTTCTTTTCCATGGCTAGTTACAGAACTGCAACAGGATATGTATTTATTTAAGAAGGATACTGTAATAGAGATATAACAGCAGCTGTGTTGTCTGCAAGAAAGCTCACTCTGCAGAAAATTCATACTAACCACACTGATCATCACACTAAAGCTCCCGTGTGACATATTTCGTTATCTTTTTCAAAGGGCATTTCAAATATGATACCTTACTGAGAGACTAATTAAATACAGTCCTCTAGTTGCCATTGTACCAGTGAACCTTAATTACACCACAACCCTGTAAAGGTTGTTTGGGACTCTCATTCTGCTACAGTGTAAAATGTTAGCACAGTTTCAGATAACTATTTCCGACTTTCCAGGGACTAAAAATTTTATATGAGAGGGCCTTTGGATAAAGACATAATTTAAATGAACGGGAAATCTGTCAGACCTATTTTCTGAATGTTTTTCAGTTGTTTTCAAGCCCCTCTGAACTATTCTAAAACTGCATGAAAAAAGGAACATACTTGTTCCTATCCTGTATCCTTTCTCTGAGAGGAAAGGGAGGAGAAAGAATCCTGAAAAAAAATTACAAAAGTGTTGCTTTTACTAATTTTGAGGCTACCAGAAAAGGTTTTTAGGTGAGGTATATGCTGTAACAAACATGTTGTTTTATTTATTTTATTGCATTTTATAGTCACTTCTTTAGCCAATATGAAGAACTATACAGAGAAGCACTGCTACAAATAAATGGTAGCTCTCCAAAATAAAGATAAGTGGGATGCAGACTTCAAAAGAGGAAACACATCCTTCAGAGATCAACTCCTTTACCACAGAATGGCACAGAATTAAGTAAGAGGATCCCTAAGGGAAAAGCATCAGAGGACTTTGTCAGAAGAAAGGAGTTAGCACACAATGTTCTGGTATATGGATAAGAATAAAAACTTTTAAGGATACACATAAATATCTGTACAGTTGTGCCACAAGGTACAAAAGATCTGACAAGAAAGAATATCTTTGGCTCACATAAAATACCATGCCACAGACATTTATAGAAATTGTTTTGGTAATGTTCCATGGGGAGCGAGAAATTAAATTTTAAATATGCAGTCCTCTAAACCAAATAAACAGAAAGAAACCCAGAACAACCCAGGACAATCCTTTCTAGCACAGAGGAAAATCTATCTTTAATCCAACGACCTTCTTTTCAGGGAAATAAATCTTAATGGTTGAATCCACTTTAGCCATTCTCTCCCTACACATGTACTAGTTCTTCCCAGAAAATTTCTTGATCCCTTCCAAAATCTGGAGAGAACTGTAAGGAAATACAATCCTTTTCCTCACTTATTCAGGCTGGAGAAGACAAAATACAGGTCATCTCTTCAACCCTTTCTTTCTGTGTGATTTCTAAGTCTTCCAAGCTTTCTCTTTATGGAAAGGACATATATGGAGGCTGGAAATGACTTAAACTGGGGTTTTAAAGGCATGCTTGAAGATGAGGGGGACAACAGATATGTTCTTGTGTTCACTGAATGTTATATTAGTTAAGGGACCACACTGTGAGCAGCTGCAATAATACCCTCCTATCCAATAAAACAAATAGATGAGGGGCATCTTTATATACATTCCTGGATATCTTTCTAGGATACAAACATCAGCTAAATCAAAATATTAAAGTTGATCTAAGTTAGTAAGAATAATTTCTTCAAGATCCAACCTACATTTCCTTGCTTGATCTGCTTTAAAACTCTACCTGTAATTCAATTTAATCTTCTGAAAAGGGTATAACAATCTGTTTCCAAAGGCAAACAACCCACAATATATCATTCAAGAAAGAAGTTGGATGTACACTAGTGCCTATGCTACACTACAGCTCTATTGCACACAAAAAAACCTAATCCTGTAGTTTCACACAAGTGAACTAACATTACCAAACATGTCCCAATGTAGTGACAGATGTTATATAAGAGGTCTGATATTTTAAATGGTGTTTTGCTAAAACAGCTCTGGATTTTACTATGGCTAATACTGTTACCATATCTCCTTCCTCGGTATCTCAGGATATCCTCCCATCTCTTACTGACAATATTTTTCTTTCTTTTACAATCTTTAATGAAAGCTAAGTGCCTCCTGATTCAACACACTAGTATACAGCCAATACAAAGGTTTATTTCAGCAGACAGAGGGAAGAAATTTAAAAGAAGGATGTACTTCCAAAAGGACAAGCAGGCAGCTCTTACATCTCGCTCCCTCTCAACACTGGGCATTACCATAAATTGCAGTTGGCTACAAATATCCATAAACATTGCCAAAAGCCACTGAGCAAAACAGTCTGAAAGAACTATGGCAAAGGAAGGAACACTCATCACTATGTGACACTGGCTTGGGCAATTGAAAGAACAAACAGACATCTTTCAGAGTGATCCCTCTGCTGCCCACTTTAAGCCTTTTAAATTCATGCTGGTTAACAGATGGTCCCTGCACGCTGCTGACACATACCTCAAAGGATATACAGTCACTTAGGTGGGTACCTGCTAAAATCATGTTTCTGCTGCCTAGGGCAGCATTAAGTGTGAGCAGCTAAGTTTAGTAAGCCCTGCTATTTTTTAATAATATCACATGCCCTATGCTGCCTTAATCTTGGTTACTCTTTCCCCCAGCTTCCTATTGTTATGACACGAAGCCTGTTAACAAAAACCTATATTCCATCTGTGTAATGGTATTTACCCATCAAACACTTTTGTGTCTCCTTTAACACTGACAGAGCTGTTACATGCAGAGGAAAAAGCTTGCAAGGCTATTCAGTGATGCCTATCATTTTTCTCTTTAAAGAAAAAAACTAGTTATAAATTCATTTCTTCTCAAAAATACTGTTTCAAACTATCAAATTTATCTCACAGAATGGTTTGTTATACTTAGTCTTGAGATAAGAAAGAACTACAAATCAAGCCTGATTGATTTATTTTTGCCTTAAAATTATAGGCTTTTATTTTACAGGTTATTAGTAAACCAAATTTTTTATTACTACCTTTTAAATGCTCCAAGTTTTTGCCAGGCTTCCACATAGAGAAGGTTAAAATGATCAGTTGCTTTCCATTTATTTCGACTATGTCAACTTTGTAAGTTATTGTGCTAATTCTGAAACAAACTTCTAAAGTCTTTTGGAAAAACATTCAGCATATCCGAAGAACCTTCACATGCAGTCTAACTCATCAGGAATGATGAATAAAGGTGATAAGACAAGGTAAATTTTTCATGAATGGGTGAACATGCCAAATAGCTTTAAATATAAGCAATGACTACTCATTAGCATCTTAATGCGGCTTACTCCTGACTCTCCACATCACTATTTTCAGTAAACCACAGTGAATCAAAGAGCACTCACTAAGCAGAGTGCGGTAGCAATTGTTGCTCTGGGGAATGTTTGTCTTAACTGGATTCATGGAAGCATTGTCTAGATTACATAGCTCTTAATCAGAGGTCTTAAGGACATTGGATGATCATTTAAAGTTATAGTTTCCAACTTACAGCTTTAAATTCTGGTACGGCAACTAGCCCAACTCTGGAGAGACAGCCTTCAAGAACTGCAGGCCAACATATTGCTGCTTCCAGTGTACATAGCCCTGACAAACACAGGAGAACAGAGAAGGCAACAGGAAAAGAGATGCCAACAACAACAACAAATCCCTACACAAGGCAGAAGCATCACACAAGACATTCAAGCACAGACCTCTTCACCAGCAGTTTGCACAACATGACCTTTATGCCCACATGCTCCTGCCACTGAGGCTGAAATGGGGAAGAGATGTTTTCCTCCAAGATTTACGGATGCCTCATGCACCAGGCACAGTCACATCAAGGTTCCTGCATTTGTTTCTGGCACTTCGGCAGTGCAAGAAAACAGAGACTTAAGCAGAAGGAAAAAAGAGTTACATATGAAAACCGTACTGTCATCATCTCAGCAGGGAAATCAAAGGGCTATTACAAATGTTACATGAGAGTAATCGCTTTCTCAAGGAATACTGCAATATAATTATTAATATCTCATTTCATCCTAACTAGGGGTATATTTTTAATTCTAAGAGAGATTCGTATGACTTAGTGCAAAACTAAAATGGGAGTAGCTTGAGACAGACTCTTTAACTTAAGGCTGTTTCTGATGCCTTAATACTGTTGTAACACTTGACTGACTCAGGTTTTTTGACTGACTGAGGGAACACAGAAACATTATTCCCAAGGGCATGTACCCTAGTCAGTTCTCAAATGTAATCAGCAGACTTATATTCACAGAACAGAAATAAGGACACAAAGGCAGACAAGAGCCACACTTAAAACAGGTTCCTCCGCAGTTTGGGGCATCAAGCTTGAGTCAGGCTTTAACTGTTTCCACCACTCTGGCAAATATGAGATTCAGACTTGATGAAATTTTCCTTCCATTTTAATAATGCATCACGTATTTAATTTGCTTATAAACTATTAACCAGATGCCTGTCTGTCCAAGTACTCTAAGCACTAACTGTAAAAATTATATTGCACCATAAATTATGCAAAGCAAGAATTTTCTGATTAACCGAAATACGCACTGCAGTTGTTACCCATTGTAGTTAAAATGGAATTTGTCCATACAAATTATCAGCATGCAAATACTTGTCACATACTTCCCTTCTCTTATGTACCTCATGCCCAGTACAAAACCACAGAGAGTCAGGAGTGTAGAAGACACATAGGCATTTAATTTTTCAGCTCTGCCTCTCTATTTTCTTAATGCACTTGCCACTCATTTAAGTTGCTCTTTGAGTGTCATCATCATTTTGTTTCTTCTAGGATGAACTGTAATTTCAAGATATGGAAGATGTTACAAAGTCTGCAGTAAAGGCAATAATTATCCCCTTCTAAATACTCAGTAACACTGGCTCTGCAGGAGACCTAGGGAAGGCAGCCATGTACTGATGGCCAAGCTATAGCCTCAGAATATCAACATAAAACAAGACCACTAATGTGATCTAAATGGCAGGAACAGAATTGCATTATTATAAATGGTAACTGCATGATTATAAATAATTTTACTGAAAAAATATTCTGAACAAAGAAAACGTTTTTAGTTAATTACATTATCAAAACGTATTACCATGTAAAATACATTAGATTTATATCACTAAAATGTTAGAAGTGACATTTCTGGCACCTTATCTGCAAGAGATACATTATCATGAATATTTGCCACCAAGAAAGCGTGAGCGCAGCCAAGTTTTATTTTGCTGCAGAAGTATAATAATTCACACAGATTCTATGCTTTAGTATCTCAGCACAAGAAACAACTGCTAATAACACAGTATTTCATTAGCATTGACATTTATATTATCTGAAAACAGACAGCCCAGGACACTCTTTCTGCACTAATGACTTTTGTCATACTGCAAAAACTTAAAAACTTACAAACTTTAAGAGTTATTCTGAAGGCAGAATTAGATGCCTGGCTGGGAGTATTACTGTGAGCAGTCCCAATGAAACCAATTAGTTGACTCAGAGTAATTAAGTATTAAAGCTAATTATACCTGTTACTAAGAATTAGGTCCTTTCTTTTTACTAAGTTTTTCAGGTAATAATTCTGAACAAGGTTTTCTGACAGTTTTATCTGACATTTTGGAAAATGTATTTTTCTTAAAGAACTAGTTTTGAGAAGCAAACTGTAGTTCCTGCTGAAAGAAGAAAAATGAGGAATTTTGCAGTGTCTCAGCTTGCAGGAACAAACAGGTTGCATTAACCCAACAAACTCCTCAAGCAAAAGGCAAATACAGACATAACTATTCAGGTAGATTCCACCACATTCACTTTCTTGAAGAAGCAGATTTTCAACAAAGCATAAAGCTGGCTTAAAATTGTATGTGTTGCACATAGCAGTAACAGGCAGCAGGTCTGCATATTCCAGTACCAAAATATACAGACTTCCTTTGGTCTTCTATCATGGTTGTTTCATGGCAGCATCAGTGCCATTGACTGCACAGCTACCAGCTGTACCTCTGGTGCAAACAGGAGATGGACATGTACAGGGCCGAAAGAGTCAGTAAAACATCTAAGCTTTTTTTAGCCAATTCCACCAGCACATTCACCATTCAGAGAAATGGATCTTGTATCCTTTTCATCTTGCCAGTTCCACCATTTTAACTAATTATGCCTTTCCTGTTACATTGTCCCCAGTTATACTTGTAACTAAATCATCATCAATGCCTTTTGGACATTACAAGCATTTCTCCCCTGTACAAGACTTGGAGAACCGGCTAACTTTGTCTCATCTGACACTCCCTGAAGGTTATAGTCTTAAACCAAAGGTCTCCAAAGCCAAGTACAGGAGTTAAAACACCAGTTGTTGTTAAGATCTCTGCCCTCAAAACAAAGTATCTACCCATCACTCACAATGCTGATACAGAGGTGATTCTCATCACTCTCTTTAGCCTGGGCATGTCCCAGTTAACTCAAATGGCATACTCTTGCCACACAGAGGTCTGTGCTCAGTTTGGAGGCTTCTGTTTCCAGGTGTATGTACTCATGCTCCCAGGGTTAGAAAACAGCTATGAAATGAGTGACAGGCACACACCTAATCTCTAGCTATGATCTATATTAAGCAGCAGTGAGACAAACCATCATCACTAAGTAAAAGCACAGGCACAAAGTTTGGTAATGCAAAGCCTGATGGGAAAAGGAGGCCAGTTCTTCGGGCCCTATTATAAAGGTATTAAGAAATGCTTTGCCAAAACCAGTGATTTGGCTTGCTAAGTATGAGAGGATCTCCATGACAATAATCTCAGGGACTGATTAGAGCAGGGAGAGAAAGTGGAATCTTTCCAAGCATGCATTTTCACTAATCTTTCTCCAGAAAGAAATAAAACCTCCCACACGTATTGGAAAGCCTACTACCATATACTTCTCTCTCCCTCATTCTCCCGAGCTTGATCTCTTTCACCTGTAGTCTTAAAGCCACCAAAATTTGAAAGTACGTTTAAAAAAATATATATGCCCTTCAGATTACTGTCTCAACATCATTTCTAATCTGTGAGCTCCATTAATCTGAAGTAGTTTAAATTCTTATACCGTTTTAGGGATTATTTATTCTAATCATGAAACCAAGCAGAACATTTTATTATGGATATACTCAAACATATGCTGGATAAACAAGAAAGAAAAAACACAACTCCAAATGTGATAGCTTTTCAAATAACTGCAGAGATGATTAATCGGGTTAGTGCACTAAATTATATGTAAGGATGACCAGGGGCAAACTCAGAGACTTCAAAACAGATTTTTACATCAAATGGTGGGGTTTAGAGAAAATTAAAAATGGATAGGATGGAAAATTCCTGCAGAAAATCCACTCAAGTAATTTAATTTTATTTTCACCAACTTAGAATGTACCTACCACAGTAAGCTTTAGAAATATTCTTTCTTACTTTACACCATGACAAAATAAAGTGCACAACCTTCTTCATGATCACTGTAGAGAAATATATCCTTTTAAAGAAACCAACATGTATGAGGATAATATATATGACATTATCTTTCCATTAGAAAGGGAAATCATACATCACTGTCTGGAATGTACTTAGCACAGGTCTAAAGCTATATAATGGAATGCATATAGGGATATATATAACAACAATAAAACAGCCTACCACTGTAGGAACCACTAGGGCCAAAAAAGTGTGTAGAAGGTATCAGGACAATCAAAGTAGAATNAGGGAAATCATACATCACTGTCTGGAATGTACTTAGCACAGCTCTAAAGCTATATAATGGAACGCATATGGGGATACATATAACAACAATAAAACAGCCCTACCACTGTAGGAACCACTAGGGCCAAAAAAGTGTGTAGAAGGTATCAGGACAATCAAAGTAGAAGAAGCTTTTGATTTCAACATTGTGCATGGTTCAGATTGGGAAGGCTTTCTCATATAAAACGAACAGTCACCTTTTGTATCCTGCCTTTCTCCCACAGAAAGGCTCTGCATCACAGAAACAGCCGACTATGAACATTTCCCAGCTCACTAACATTGGCCTCAGCCATTCAGCAGTTTCTGCCAGGATTCTACTCGCCCTTTACACCCTGTGAATTAGTTCTGCTTGCAGCAGCACTAGCATAGGCTGCCCTGGGTTTTTTTAACTCTCCCAACGTGAGATATTTGTCACTGCTTAAGAACAAACAGTAAATGGTAACAAGTTTACTTGCTCTTCTAGACAGAAGACAGTCCTTCTCTACACCAGGCAATGGTACACAGCCACTTAGTCCTTTCCCTCTCAGCTAAGAATTCATTCCAGAAGAACATGTGGCTCTATATCACAAAGAGATAAAACAGATCTTTCATCATTGAAAGGCAGCTGAGATGTGTATTTCTACAGTCTGGCTCAGATCCCTGGCTGAAGTCAACATGGCTTAGATCACTTGAGGACCCAGCTTCTTCAGTGAGATTACTGAGAGAGTTCAATACACTTAAAATCTGTGTTGTTCTTCAGGGACAAGCCTGCCAGCTAGTCTCCAGAGCTAGCATAGGCTGCATTGTCACTATCAGGTATGCTACACATCACTCTCCCTACTCCTAGAGCCTGGTCTTCCTTCCCTCCAGCCACAGGCTTCTGTTCAGTTGCACTGGTGGTGCACACTTGTAAATCAAGGTGTGCAGGATATATTCGCATTGAAAAGCTCCCTTCCTTTCATTTCACAGCATGGAAGTTTCTGACTGCTGTTACAGCTACTGCAGTCATTCTGGCCCTACACCTGCTCCAAGGCAGTGGCTTGTTTTATCCCTGAGTCTCCAATCCCAGGATAAATTCTAAGTAGGCAATCAGCCTTGTCCAAACAAAGACTGCATTTGGTGACCTGCTTATACAATCTCACAAAAGTCCCATGGCACCTAAGGTAAAGACAACAACTTCTTGCACCACTTTACAAGAAGCCAATCTGCTAGAATCAACTTCATAAAGGATTTCAGTACAAAGCTTACTTTTTTTTGGCTAGGAAAGAGTAAAGTATCTGTCTGTATACAGAGTTAGCTTCAACATTGACTGACACTTGAAAGACTAAAAGAGAAACTGATTAGACCAACTCAATATAGTCACTCCCTTCTCTTAACAAACATGGATAAAATTCTGACAGGGATTCCCAAAGCAGCTGCATGAAGGCATGAAGGGGAAGGCAGAAAGAAGAAATGCTCACTTGGATCATTTAGTGAGAGTTTTAAATTATCTATTTCCTTACCAATCATCAACTCTGCTAATTTATTAAGTTTGAAAGCTACCTACCAAAAATGCACTGCCATTTTAAAAGTATAATTTTTCCAACAGGGAAAATAGAAATCAGTCAAAACCTGTAATTGGTATAAACCTGGAAAAAGCACTTCAACTTGTCAGGTGGCAGAGGACAGGAAAGGGATTACACTATAGGACAACTGACACAGATGGAGGCACAAGTTTTCATAAGTAATTTGGGTTCAGCTTTTAGATGCCTGAATCAGAAAATTAGAAAGACAATCTTAAAAATGCTTTAAAGAAGATAAGTAGGAAAAGCCAATGATGGAAGTTAAGAGATGGAGCCACATCATATTTCTAATCATAATGAAGAAAACAAAAAAACATCACCCAAAAGAGAAAGCATGTTCCATATTCCTCTAGTGTCACACTGGATGACGTCTTTCAGAAAATTAAAAAATTAATTTCTGTATGCAGACTGATTCAGTATCAAATATGCAAAACAAATTCATATCTCTCTATAGTTTTATGATGTTATGTAGCTACACTAATTTTGGCAGAAGAGGTAATTCAAATCCTTTGGGAAACATTATCCCCTTGATATGAGCACATAACTGAGATTAATAGGATTTGCATATGTATAACTGTTGGGAGAATAATCCAGAGTTTGGAAAATAGCTTTGTATTTCAATCAGTTTGGGAGCACCAAAAAAAAAAAAACATACCAGAGACAACTAATTGAACAGCATTTGTTTACTCATGCTAAGTAATCAATATTTAGAAACAAACATAATAAGTAAATGTATTTTGGAAAATCAGACAAAGCAGATATCTTAATATAGTCAAACAGGCAGGCAGAAGTTGCACCGCTAATCACTTCTAAACTGTGGCTTTTTTCACAACCCAGACCAAATATGTGCTATATGATAATCTACTCTGTGTGTGCAATCTTTTGGTTATTCAACAGATATTCAATACAGATAACAGCAGTAGTGGTATAATTCTAACTTTTAGCTGAAGTAGATAAAAACCTGCTAGTTCTTAGACACTGGTCATAATTAAGATAAGAGTAGTATTTACTCATCTGCCTGTGTTTCATTAATGAAAGTGGATTTTAAGTCCCAGCACAGTAAACCAGCCGCATGCTGCATCCTGTCCGAAGGCAATTACTGGGGAAACACAGCTCGATTTGTATCCAATGTAGGAAACCAGCTCTGTAAGCATTGGTTGAGCAGCAGCTGTATCTATGGAATGACTAAATGTAAAGCAAGCGATAAGCATGTAAAGAAGTTACTTTCTGCACCCCAAGCATCACTTTAGTTTTGACTGCATCAATGAGTTGGGAAGAAACATCATTACTTCCTTTCCACCCCATTCCCCTTGCACAGGGGAAGAAACACACCCACCTTTGTGCTCACACCTGCGCTACCAACCCACGGAGACCGAGGGAGGAAGGGAGGGAGAGAGGAGGCGACAAGGCGGGACATGTCCCTTCCATCCCCGCGCCGGACGGCGTTTTCAGCACCACGGGCAACGGACAGCGCCCGCGGGCTCCTGCTGCGGGGGCGAGCGGGGCGGTCGGGTCCCACGCCTGCGGGACAGTCAGCAGCCCCCGGGACACCGCGGGACACCCCGTACCTCGCGACATCAGACACGCGACCACACACGAAAAACAGGTAAGTTTAAAAGTAGGGTTTCTGATTTTTTTTCTGAGATTTTTGGTTTGTTTAGTTTTTTTTTCCCCTCCACACATACTCCCGAACTTAGCACGTTATGAATACCAACTTTAAAAAGCACCCCCTGTGGCATCACCAAGTACGAGCAAAAGTGCCTAAATAGATTTTCCTAAGGGCTATTTCCTTGGACTACGGAGTTCTCCAAGCCAGGCTGCTTGTGCCTTCTGAGCAAACAGAAGAGTAAATCCAACAGCTCAGAAACCAAGTGGGTACCAGAGGAACATTTTGCTTGCTTTTCTGGTGCACTCACTCCATACTGGTTGCTAAGCAATTTTTTTTTTCTTTTTAGAAAACTCAAAACTACTCACTGCCAGATGGATTAATGAAAACACACACTTGCACTACTTACAACATTTTTCATTTATCTTTCTTAATACACCACCACTATTTCTTTTCATTCTTTTTTTAGAGGAATTTCATTTCCAGATTCGAAAGTAAAGACATAAATTGAAGACAGGCAGCAAGAGGGGAGGAACAGAAGGAAGCTAAGTGTAATTATCAAATTTTTCTGTGAACTGCAAGAAAGAGATACCTAGAGACTTGCACATCCTCTGGGACATGCAGCAAAGACAGCATGTCTAGCTCAGCAGAGAGATGTAAGGCACCAGGTGACCTGAAGGTGCTTTGCTCTTAACTGGTTTATCTATTTATAACTACATGACATAACATTACCTGTGATAGCACAAGTCAACACTGGGTTATTTCAGCAGTCAAATAACCATACACAGCCTCTTTTTACTTACGCCTTATGCACAGTGATGCTCTTTCCATTTTCACTCCCAGAGCTGAAACTTTGAACCTGGCACTGTCTTGCAGCCTGTGCCCTGAAATGCCACCCAACTTACCTACACCTTGGTAATTTTTAATAAGTTATGATCAGAAAGAAATGACCTGCCATATAATGCAACTATGCGTGCTGTTAATGGTAAAACCAAACTGTGCGTTAGCCATTACTGAGGCTGTGATAACAGCAGGGATAATGGGAGTGGAAGAGGAATCCATTCCACTCCCAAATCAAGAAGAAAATACATCTCTGCCATCTCCAACTTTCTGCCAACTGAAAGAAGGGAAGAGGGATGGAGGAAGATGCAGCATGGCAAGCAGTAACTCCAAGGCAGCTCTTTCCCCTTTACAGCTGGCAGTGAGCTGACAGGCTCAGCATCAGACTCATACAGAGTTGGGTCATTCTGTGTGCTGCTGCTGGGACATGTAGGAGGCTGCAGGAGACCTTCCTGGCTACAGATCCTCCCTCACACTCTTCCCATTGGACAGGAAAAGTCTCCTTTGGTGGGAAAAACCAGTATAAAGAACTTTATTGTCCTTTGGTTTTGATAGTAAGTAACCTCTGTCATGGTTTACTGTTGACAGAGCCCATAAGGAAAGAAAAGGTCAGTGAAGGAGGGCGCCCCATAGGCCTAGTAGGAAAGAAACAGGATTGTCACCAGGTGCAGGATAAACTGAAGGGGCCAGCCAACATCTCAAGGGAGTCATGAGGAAGAGGTGGCAGAGTGGGAGGTGCAACAGTGGAAAATGAGAAGAGAACGACCAGATAGAGCCTTGCTGGAAGCTCATCCCAGTAATGGGCAGAAAGAGGTAAATGAGGGGAGTTGGAAGAGGTGTGCTGATAGAAAGCATCCACCCAGAGCCACAAAAAGCAATGCAGGGAATCTTACAAGACTGTGAAAAAGTGATCAAGGCAAGAGCAAGTTTCCTTGCACTTCTCAGCACAAACCCACCAGGGTAATAAGGAAAAGAGCGAGAGAGGGGACAGCCTTGCAGAAACGCTAAGGGCAGGGTCTCCAGGAGGGCTGCCAGAAGATCCCGGTGAGGGAGGACAGACCAGAAAGAAGTCTTGTGAGGAAGTGAAACCAGGCTCTGCGGGGCGAGTGGACGGCAGGAGGGGCAGAGCAGCGAAGGGAAGCCGGCACCCAGCGGGGCGGGCGAGATGTTAGGGGGCAAGGGGAACTGGTCAGCCGGCCAGGGCCGCAGGAGAGAGGCCGGGGAGGTGCGAAGGAGCGGGTGGCAGGGCCGGGCGGCGGCGCCCGGGGGAGCCCGCAGGCGCTGGCGGGGGAGGAGGCCTCGACGCAGGGGGCGGCCCCTTCTCTCCGTCTCCCCCGCCGGTCCGCGGGAGGCCGTGGGCGAAGCAGGCTGTGCCCCCCCGCACTGTACCGGGCCGTGCCAGGTCAGGCCAGGCCGACTCTCACCTGTACCGAGGTTGAAGGAGATGCGGGCCTCGGCGAGGTAGGGGGTGTCGCTCTTGGAGCGGACGCGGCGAATGGGTCTGCGGTCGATGTCCTCCTCGGAAGATGCCGCCATTAATGTGGGCACGGTGAGCAGCGTGGCCCGGCGAGCTG